>JAJOZX010003246.1:0-187500 GCA_023014485.1 Bathynomus jamesi
TTAATGCCAATTGCTTTAAGTACAGTTGGAAGGTATTGAAAATTAACATGTAAGGTAGGCTAAGGATATTTTTACGCTGAAATTCCTTTACAATTACATTATTATAATACCTATTCTGGCTTCTTAAGACAGTTATCTAAAATGAAATAGGATAACATAATTTAGTACAATATTCATGATATTGCATAACTCGGAATCTAAAAATTCAGGACAGACAACTCTCAATGCTCGAAGAAACATAGCAGAGAAAATAGAGGATTTAATCGAAAGATGATGGTCAGAATAAAAATGCACGAAAGAGTATGTTAGTAGGCTTACGTTAGACTTCATATTTGAACTGATTAGAGCATCTCCAAATTTTTAGATCAAGAAAAGATAGGCTTCCATCATTTCTTTTCAACTGTAAACTTAATAGATGGGACTAAATTGTTGAGCCTACAAGAAATAAGTCCACATCCAAATTATTAGGCCAAAGGCATAAAATATCATCTTATACCTGTACCAAACCAGGTTAAAATAACAATCGTGTGCAAAATTCTTCTTCAAAAAATTCAATATATAAATTAGCTAGTACAGGTGAAAGGGATTTCCCATAGCCAATCCAAACGATAAACATAAAACTTATTTTCAAACTGAAATTTACAATCTTTGACACACAGCTTAATTAACTCCATAAGAAGTCTAGTCTTGGACGACAAGTTAACAATAACTAAAATCACTTTTTTAGTCCAGTAACTATTACGAATTAAATCCTCCAGTCTATTGTTTAATTTCCTATTCTGAGTTCTGCATCTTCTACGTAAGTTGTGGTAAATATCATCCAAAAGTGTACTTCTCCACGCATGAGGAACGGTGGAAAAAAAATATATTTTTTCTTACTTCTGACTCTCTGAAGGCGTTCTTCACTTCAATGCGGGCTATATTAATATGTTTCTTTAAAATAATCCTTTCGGTGTCACCAAACGGCGTATCGTCTAACATAAGGTATCGTCTTCCAAGCAGGGATTTTGGGATTACTTTTTCACTATAACACTTCCTAAGGAAATCGAATTGGTTCTTAAGAGAATGTGCATGAACAATAGCAGAATGGTAACTTCTAAAAATCGATCGGAGAGAAGGGAATATGGTTGTGAAAAGAGAAACAGTGAAGAGGACACGCGTGGGCTCCATTATATGGGATGAATTTCACAACAAAACACGTGAAGTGAATAAATGCTGCAAACCCATAAGGAAAAAGAAAAACGATTCCAAGGCCTTTCGTGTATTCAAAGCTACACCTCGTCAGGGAATGAAGCTAAAAGGCGAGATGCCCATAAATATATACAATGTACAGGAAAAACAAAACAATTAGCACATACTTAACAATGGTTAATGAGAGGCAAAGGAAATTTTAACATGATATTGTTAATTTTATACGTCCCCGCACTGTTATTGAAATTGCTTTTAAAATGAATAAATGCACATTCTAGAATATTTCGTTCTATTATATCTCTGTTTTTAACAAGCGCTTTAGAACTACCCCACTTGATGCTATGGTTACATCTATACATATGGTTAAATAAAGCACTGGAAGTATTAGCTGTTCTACAAGCATTTATGCTGTTTTACCCTAATATCTAACGTTTTACCGGTTTGGCCTGTATATACTGAGTTACATTGTGTACATCCGATCGAATACACACAACCAACAACATTATCAGGGCTATTCTTTACTAGGCGTGATTTAACAGTATAATTATACTTAAAGATTACATTAATGCCAATTGCTTTAAGTACAGTTGGAAGGTATTGAAAATTAACATGGTAAGGTAGGCTAAGGATATTTTTACGCTGAAATTCCTTTACAATTACATTATTATAATACCTATTCTTGGCTTTCTTCAGACAGTTATCTAAAAATGAAATAGGATAACATAATTTAGTACCAATATTCATGATATTGCATAACTCGGAATCTAAAAATTCAGGACTGACAACTCTCAATGCTCGAAGAAACATAGCAGAGAAAATAGAGGATTTAATCGAAGGATGATGGTCAGAATAAAAATGCACGTAAGAGTTATTGTTAGTAGGCTTACGTTAGACTTCATATTTGAACTGATTAGAGCATCTCCAAATTTTTAGATCAAGAAAAGATAGGCTTCTATCATTTTCTTTTTCAACTGTAAACTTAATAGATGGGAATAATTGTTGAGCCTTCCAAGAAATAAGTCCACATCCAAATTATTAGGCCAAAAGCATAAAATATCATCTATATACCTGTACCAAACCAGGTTAAAATTAACAATCGTGGGCAAAATTCTTCTTTCAAAAAATTCCATATATAAATTAGCTAGTACAGGTGAAAGGGGATTTCCCATAGCCAATCCAAACGACATAACATAAAACTTATTTTCAAACTGAAATTTACAATCTTTGACACACAGCTTAATTAACTCCATAAGAAGTCTAGTTCTTGGGACGACAAGTTAACAATATTACTAAAATCACTTTTTTTAGTCCAGTAACTATTACGAATTAAATCCTCCAGTCTATTGTTTAATTTCCTATTCTGAGTTCTGCATCTTCTACGTAAGTTGTGGTAAATATCATCCAAAAGTGTACTTCTCCACGCATGAGGAACGGTGGAAAAAAAATATTTTTTCTTACTTCGGACTCTCTGAAGGCGTTCTTCACTTCAATGCGGCTATATTAATATGTTTCTTTAAAATAATCCTTTCGGTGTCACCAAACGGCGTATCGTCTAACATACGGTATCGTCTTCCAAGCAGGGATTTTGGGATTACTTTTTCACTATAACACTTCCTAAGGAAATCGAATTGGTTCTTAAGAGAATGTGCATGAGCAATAGCAGAACGGTAACTTCTAAAAATCGATCGGAGAGAAGGGAATATGGTTGTAAAAAGAGAAACAGTGAAGAGGACACGCGTGGGCTCCATTATATGGGATGAATTTCACAATAAAACACGTGAAATGAATAAATGCTGCAAACCCACAAGGAAAAAGAAAAACGATTCCAAGGCCTTTCGTGTATTCAAAGCTACACCTCGTCAGGGAATGAAGATAAAGGCGAGATGCCCATAAATATATACAATGTACAGGAAAAACAAAACAATTAGCACATACTTAACAAGGGTTAATGAGAGGCAAAAGAAATTTTAACATGATATCGTCAATTTTATACGTCCCCGCACTGTTATTGAAATTGCTTTTAAAATGAATAAATGCACATTCTAGAATATTTCGTTCTATTATATCTCTGTTTTTAACAAGCGCTTTAGAACTACCCCACTTGATGCTATGGTTACATCTATACATATGGTTAAATAAAGCATTGGAAGTATTAGCTGTTCTACAAGCATATTTATGCTGTTTTACCCTAATATCTAACGTTTTACCGGTTTGGCCTATATATACTGAGTTACATTGTGTACATCCGATCGAATACACACAACCAACAACATTATCAGGGCTATTCTTTATTAGGCGTGATTTAACAGTATTATTATACTTAAAGATTACATTAATGCCAATTGCTTTAAGTACAGTTGGAAGGTATTGAAAATTAACATGGTAAGGTAGGCTAAGGATATTTTTACGCTGAAATTCCTTTACAATTACATTATTATAATACCTATTCTTGGCTTTCTTAAGACAGTTATCTAAAAATGAAATAGGATAACATAATTTAGTACCAATATTCATGATATTGCATAACTCGGAATCTAAAAATTCAGGACTGACAACTCTCAATGCTCGAAGAAACATAGCAGAGAAAATAGAGGATTTAATCGAAGGATGATGGTCAGAATAAAAATGCACGTAAGAGTTATTATTAGTAGGCTTACGGTAGACTTCATATTTGAACTGATTAGAGCATCTCCAAATTTTTAGATCAAGAAAAGATAGGCTTCCATCATTTTCTTTTTCAACTGTAAACTTAATAGATGGGACTAAATTGTTGAGCCTACCAAGAAATAAGTCCACATCCAAATTATTAGGCCAAAGGCATAAAATATCATCTATATACCTGTACCAAACCAGGTTAAAATTAACAATGGGCAAAATTCTACTTTCAAAAAATTCCATATATAAATTAGCTAGTACAGGTGAAAGGGGATTTCCCATAGCCAATCCAAACGACATAACATAAAACTTATTTTCAAACTGAAATTTACAATCTTTGACACACAGCTTAATTAACTCCATAAGAGTGTTGTGTTGAACAGGGAAAGAATATTCAGAAATCTTATCTTTTAAAAAATCAAGTAGGTCATCAACAGGGACTTTTGTGAATAGCGAGCATACATCGAAGCTTAACAATTTGAAATTAGGGTCATTAGGGAACTTCAGTTTGTCAATAAGATCCATGCTATTTACAATATGTGACTCAGAAATAGAGCCAACTAACGGTGTTAATAAACTAACTAACCATTTTGATAGCTTATAGGTTACGGAGCCCACTGAGCTAACAATAGGCCTCATGGGATTATTAACTTTGTGTGTTTTACTAAGCCGTACAGATATGGTAGTGACGAATTGATACTAAGAAACTGCTGTGAAAGCCCATTATAGTTATTTTTTAATATTTCTCTTAATTTTCTGTTAAACATTTTATTAACATCCTCCAATGGGTCTCTATTTAGAGGTTTGTACGTGTCACGATCACTTAATAACGTATTCATCTTTTCAACATAACTGTTTTTGTCCATGATGACGATCGAATTGGATTTGTCCGCTTTAGTAATATGTAATGAATCATTATTTTTCAGTGTTTTTAGGGCTTTTTCAAACCTCAGAGGATAATTCGATTCAAACTTCGTATTAAAAGCACTATACACACAACCTTTGGCTAAAGTCACCTCACTTTCGGAAATATTACTATGTTTTTCAAATTAATAAAAGACTTAGCAATCAGTAAACTGCTGGGCTTTTTTGGGACTGAGAAACCTAACCCAAAACCTAACGCACATTTCATATTGAAGTCTAGTTCTTGGGACGACAAGTTAACAATATTACTAAAATCACTTTTTTTAGTCCAGTAACTATTACGAATTAAATCCTCCAGTCTATTGTTTAATTTCCTATTCTGAGTTCTGCATCTTCTACGTAAGTTGTGGTAAATATCATCCAAAAGTGTACTTCTCCACGCATGAGGAACGGTGGAAAAAAAATATTTTTTCTTACTTCTGACTCTCTGAAGGCGTTCTTCACTTCAATGCGGGCTATATTAATATGTTTCTTTAAAATAATCCTTTCGGTGTCACCAAACGGCGTATCGTCTAACATACGGTATCGTCTTCCAAGCAGGGATTTTGGGATTACTTTTTCACTATAACACTTCCTAAGGAAATCGAATTGGTTCTTAAGAGAATGTGCATGAGCAATAGCAGAACGGTAACTTCTAAAAATCGATCGGAGAGAAGGGAATATGGTTGTAAAAAGAGAAACAGTGAAGAGGACACGCGTGGGCTCCATTATATGGGATGAATTTCACAATAAAACACGTGAAATGAATAAATGCTGCAAACCACAAGGAAAAAGAAAAACGATTCCAAGGCCTTTCGTGTATTCAAAGCTACACCTCGTCAGGGAATGAAGCTAAAAGGCGAGATGCCCATAAATATATACAATGTACAGGAAAAACAAAACAATTAGCACATACTTAACAAGGGTTAATGAGAGGCAAAAGAAATTTTAACATGATATCGTAATTTTATACGTCCCCGCACTGTTATTGAAATTGCTTTTAAAATGAATAAATGCACATTCTAGAATATTTCGTTCTATTATATCTCTGTTTTTAACAAGCGCTTTAGAACTACCCCACTTGATGCTATGGTTACATCTATACATATGGTTAAATAAAGCACTGGAAGTATTAGCTGTTCTACAAGCATATTTATGCTGTTTTACCCTAATATCTAACGTTTTACCGGTTTGGCCTATATATACTGAGTTACATTGTGTACATCCGATCGAATACACACAACCAACAACATTATCAGGGCTATTCTTTATTAGGCGTGATTTAACAGTATTATTATACTTAAAGATTACATTAATGCCAATTGCTTTAAGTACAGTTGGAAGGTATTGAAAATTAACATGGTAAGGTAGGCTAAGGATATTTTTACGCTGAAATTCCTTTACAATTACATTATTATAATACCTATTCTTGGCTTTCTTAAGACAGTTATCTAAAAATGAAATAGGATAACATAATTTAGTACCAATATTCATGATATTGCATAACTCGGAATCTAAAAATTCAGGACTGACAACTCTCAATGCTCGAAGAAACATAGCAGAGAAAATAGAGGATTTAATCGAAGGATGATGGTCAGAATAAAAATGCACGTAAGAGTTATTATTAGTAGGCTTACGGTAGACTTCATATTTGAACTGATTAGAGCATCTCCAAATTTTTAGATCAAGAAAAGATAGGCTTCCATCATTTTCTTTTTCAACTGTAAACTTAATAGATGGGACTAAATTGTTGAGCCTACCAAGAAATAAGTCCACATCCAAATTATTAGGCCAAAGGCATAAAATATCATCTATATACCTGTACCAAACCAGGTTAAAATTAACAATCGTAGGCAAAATTCTACTTTCAAAAAATTCCATATATAAATTAGCTAGTACAGGTGAAAGGGGATTTCCCATAGCCAATCCAAACGACATAACATAAAACTTATTTTCAAACTGAAATTTACAATCTTTGACACACAGCTTAATTAACTCCATAAGAAGTCTAGTTCTTGGGACGACAAGTTAACAATATTACTAAAATCACTTTTTTTAGTCCAGTAACTATTACGAATTAAATCCTCCAGTCTATTGTTTAATTTCCTATTCTGAGTTCTGCATCTTCTACGTAAGTTGTGGTAAATATCATCCAAAAGTGTACTTCTCCACGCATGAGGAACGGTGGAAAAAAATATATTTTTTCTTACTTCTGACTCTCTGAAGGCGTTCTTCACTTCAATGCAGGCTATAGTAATATGTTTCTTTAAAATAATCCTTTCGGTGTCACCAAACGGCGTATCGTCTAACATAAGGTATCGTCTTCCAAGCAGGGATTTTGGGATTACTTTTTCACTATAACACTTCCTAAGGAAATCGAATTGGTTCTTAAGAGAATGTGCATGACAATAGCAGAATGGTAACTTCTAAAAATCGATCGGAGAGAAGGGAATATGGTTGTGAAAAGAGAAACAGTGAAGAGGACACGCGTGGGCTCCATTATATGGGATGAATTTCACAACAAAACACGTGAATGAATAAATGCTGCAAACCCATAAGGAAAAAGAAAAACGATTCCAAGGCCTTTCTTGTATTCAAAGCTACACCTCGTCAGGGAATGAAGCTAAAAGGCGAGATGCCCATAAATATATACAATGTACAGGAAAAACAAAACAATTAGCACATACTTAACAATGGTTAATGAGAGGCAAAGGAAATTTTAACATGATATTGTTAATTTTATACGTCCCCGCACTGTTATTGAAATTGCTTTTAAAATGAATAAATGCACATTCTAGAATATTTCGTTCTATTATATCTCTGTTTTTAACAAGCGCTTTAGAACTACCCCACTTGATGCTATGGTTACATCTATACATATGGTTAAATAAAGCACTGGAAGTATTAGCTGTTCTACAAGCATATTTATGCTGTTTTACCCTAATATCTAACGTTTTACCGGTTTGGCCTGTATATACTGAGTTACATTGTGTACATCCGATCGAATACACACAACCAACAACATTATCAGGGCTATTCTTTATTAGGCGTGATTTAACAGTATTATTATACTTAAAGATTACATTAATGCCAATTGCCTTAAGTACAGTTGGAAGGTATTGAAAATTAACATGGTAAGGTAGGCTAAGGATATTTTTACGCTGAAATTCTACAATTACATTATTATAATACCTATTCTTGGCTTTCTTAAGACAGTTATCTAAAAATGAAATAGGATAACATAATTTAGTACCAATATTCATGATATTGCATAACTCGGAATCTAAAAATTCAGGACTGACAACTCTCAATGCTCGAAGAAACATAGCAGAGAAAATAGAGGATTTAATCGAAGGATGATGGTCAGAATAAAAATGCACGTAAGAGTTATTGTTAGTAGGCTTACGTTAGACTTCATATTTGAACTGATTAGAGCATCTCCAAATTTTTAGATCAAGAAAAGATAGGCTTCCATCATTTTCTTTTTCAACTGTAAACTTAATAGATGGGACTAAATTGTTGAGCCTACCAAGAAATAAGTCCACATCCAAATTATTAGGCCAAAGGCATAAAATATCATCTATATACCTGTACCAAACCAGGTTAAAATTAACAATCGTGTGCAAAATTCTTCTTTCAAAAAATTCCATATATAAATTAGCTAGTACAGGTGAAAGGGGATTTCCCATAGCCAATCCAAACGACATAACATAAAACTTATTTTCAAACTGAAATTTACAATCTTTGACACACAGCTTAATTAACTCCATAAGAAGTCTAGTTCTTGGGACGACAAGTTAACAATATTACTAAAATCACTTTTTTTAGTCCAGTTACTATTACGAATTAAATCCTCCAGTCTATTGTTTAATTTCCTATTCTGAGTGCTGCATCTTCTACGTAAGTTGTGGTAAATATCATCCAAAAGTGTACTTCTCCACGCATGAGGAACGGTGGAAAAAAATATATTTTTTCTTACTTCGGACTCTCTGAAGGCGTTCTTCACTTCAATGGGCTATATTAATATGTTTCTTTAAAATAATCCTTTCGGTGTCACCAAACGGCGTATCGTCTAACATACGGTATCGTCTTCCAAGCAGGGATTTTGGGATTACTTTTTCACTATAACACTTCCTAAGGAAATCGAATTGGTTCTTAAGAGAATGTGCATGAGCAATAGCAGAACGGTAACTTCTAAAAATCGATCGGAGAGAAGGGAATATGGTTGTAAAAAGAGAAACAGTGAAGAGGACACGCGTGGGCTCCATTATATGGGATGAATTTCACAATAAAACACGTGAAATGAATAAATGCTGCAAACCCACAAGGAAAAAGAAAAACGATTCCAAGGCCTTTCGTGTATTCAAAGCTACACCTCGTCAGGGAATGAAGCTAAAAGGCGAGATGCCCATAAATATATACAATGTACAGGAAAAACAAAACAATTAGCACATACTTAACAAGGGTTAATGAGAGGCAAAAGAAATTTTAACATGATATCGTCAATTTTATACGTCCCCGCACTGTTATTGAAATTGCTTTTAAAATGAATAAATGCACATTCTAGAATATTTCGTTCTATTATATCTCTGTTTTTAACAAGCGCTTTAGAACTACCCCACTTGATGCTATGGTTACATCTATACATATGGTTAAATAAAGCACTGGAAGTATTAGCTGTTCTACAAGCATATTTATGCTGTTTTACCCTAATATCTAACGTTTTACCGGTTTGGCCTATATATACTGAGTTACATTGTGTACATCCGATCGAATACACACAACCAACAACATTATCAGGGCTATTCTTTATTAGGCGTGATTTAACAGTATTATTATACTTAAAGATTACATTAATGCCAATTGCTTTAAGTACAGTTGGAAGGTATTGAAAATTAACATGGTAAGGTAGGCTAAGGATATTTTTACGCTGAAATTCCTTTACAATTACATTATTATAATACCTATTCTTGGCTTTCTTAAGACAGTTATCTAAAAATGAAATAGGATAACATAATTTAGTACCAATATTCATGATATTGCATAACTCGGAATCTAAAAATTCAGGACTGACAACTCTCAATGCTCGAAGAAACATAGCAGAGAAAATAGAGGATTTAATCGAAGGATGATGGTCAGAATAAAAATGCACGTAAGAGTTATTATTAGTAGGCTTACGGTAGACTTCATATTTGAACTGATTAGAGCATCTCCAAATTTTTAGATCAAGAAAAGATAGGCTTCCATCATTTTCTTTTTCAACTGTAAACTTAATAGATGGGACTAAATTGTTGAGCCTACCAAGAAATAAGTCCACATCCAAATTATTAGGCCAAAGGCATAAAATATCATCTATATACCTGTACCAAACCAGGTTAAAATTAACAATCGTGGCAAAATTCTACTTTCAAAAAATTCCATATATAAATTAGCTAGTACAGGTGAAAGGGGATTTCCCATAGCCAATCCAAACGACATAACATAAAACTTATTTTCAAACTGAAATTTACAATCTTTGACACACAGCTTAATTAACTCCATAAGAGTGTTGTGTTGAACAGGGAAAGAATATTCAGAAATCTTATCTTTTAAAAAATCAAGTAGGTCATCAACAGGGACTTTTGTGAATAGCGAGCATACATCGAAGCTTAACAATTTGAAATTAGGGTCATTAGGGAACTTCAGTTTGTCAATAAGATCCATGCTATTTACAATATGTGACTCAGAAATAGAGCCAACTAACGGTGTTAATAAACTAACTAACCATTTTGATAGCTTATAGGTTACGGAGCCCACTGAGCTAACAATAGGCCTCATGGGATTATTAACTTTGTGTGTTTTACTAAGCCGTACAGATATGGTAGTGACGAATTGATACTAAGAAACTGCTGTGAAAGCCCATTATAGTTATTTTTAATATTTCTCTTAATTTTCTGTTAAACATTTTATTAACATCCTCCAATGGGTCTCTATTTAGAGGTTTGTACGTGTCACGATCACTTAATAACGTATTCATCTTTTCAACATAACTGTTTTTGTCCATGATGACGATCGAATTGGATTTGTCCGCTTTAGTAATATGTAATGAATCATTATTTTTCAGTGTTTTTAGGGCTTTTTCAAACCTCAGAGGATAATTCGATTCAAACTTCGTATTAAAAGCACTATACACACAACCTTTGGCTAAAGTCACCTCACTTTCGGAAATATTACTATGTTTTTCAAAATTAATAAAAGACTTAGCAATCAGTAAACTGCTGGGCTTTTTTGGGACTGAGAAACCTAACCCAAAACCTAACGCACATTTCATATTGAAGTCTAGTTCTTGGGACGACAAGTTAACAATATTACTAAAATCACTTTTTTTAGTCCAGTAACTATTACGAATTAAATCCTCCAGTCTATTGTTTAATTTCCTATTCTGAGTTCTGCATCTTCTACGTAAGTTGTGGTAAATATCATCCAAAAGTGTACTTCTCCACGCATGAGGAACGGTGGAAAAAAAATATTTTTTCTTACTTCTGACTCTCTGAAGGCGTTCTTCACTTCAATGCGGGCTATATTAATATGTTTCTTTAAAATAATCCTTTCGGTGTCACCAAACGGCGTATCGTCTACATACGGTATCGTCTTCCAAGCAGGGATTTTGGGATTACTTTTTCACTATAACACTTCCTAAGGAAATCGAATTGGTTCTTAAGAGAATGTGCATGAGCAATAGCAGAACGGTAACTTCTAAAAATCGATCGGAGAGAAGGGAATATGGTTGTAAAAAGAGAAACAGTGAAGAGGACACGCGTGGGCTCCATTATATGGGATGAATTTCACAATAAAACACGTGAAATGAATAAATGCTGCAAACCCACAAGGAAAAAGAAAAACGATTCCAAGGCCTTTCGTGTATTCAAAGCTACACCTCGTCAGGGAATGAAGTAAAAGGCGAGATGCCCATAAATATATACAATGTACAGGAAAAACAAAACAATTAGCACATACTTAACAAGGGTTAATGAGAGGCAAAAGAAATTTTAACATGATATCGTAATTTTATACGTCCCCGCACTGTTATTGAAATTGCTTTTAAAATGAATAAATGCACATTCTAGAATATTTCGTTCTATTATATCTCTGTTTTTAACAAGCGCTTTAGAACTACCCCACTTGATGCTATGGTTACATCTATACATATGGTTAAATAAAGCACTGGAAGTATTAGCTGTTCTACAAGCATATTTATGCTGTTTTACCCTAATATCTAACGTTTTACCGGTTTGGCCTGTATATACTGAGTTACATTGTGTACATCCGATCGAATACACACAACCAACAACATTATCAGGGCTATTCTTTATTAGGCGTGATTTAACAGTATTATTATACTTAAAGATTACATTAATGCCAATTGCTTTAAGTACAGTTGGAAGGTATTGAAAATTAACATGGTAAGGTAGGCTAAGGATATTTTTACGCTGAAATTCCTTACAATTACATTATTATAATACCTATTCTTGGCTTTCTTAAGACAGTTATCTAAAAATGAAATAGGATAACATAATTTAGTACCAATATTCATGATATTGCATAACTCGGAATCTAAAAATTCAGGACTGACAACTCTCAATGCTCGAAGAAACATAGCAGAGAAAATAGAGGATTTAATCGAAGGATGATGGTCAGAATAAAAATGCACGTAAGAGTTATTAGTAGGCTTACGTAGACTTCATATTTGAACTGATTAGAGCATCTCCAAATTTTTAGATCAAGAAAAGATAGGCTTCCATCATTTTCTTTTTCAACTGTAAACTTAATAGATGGGACTAAATTGTTGAGCCTACCAAGAAATAAGTCCACATCCAAATTATTAGGCCAAAGGCATAAAATATCATCTATATACCTGTACCAAACCAGGTTAAAATTAACAATCGTGGCAAAATTCTACTTTCAAAAAATTCCATATATAAATTAGCTAGTACAGGTGAAAGGGGATTTCCCATAGCCAATCCAAACGACATAACATAAAACTTATTTTCAAACTGAAATTTACAATCTTTGACACACAGCTTAATTAACTCCATAAGAAGTCTAGTTCTTGGGACGACAAGTTAACAATATTACTAAAATCACTTTTTTTAGTCCAGTAACTATTACGAATTAAATCCTCCAGTCTATTGTTTAATTTCCTATTCTGAGTTCTGCATCTTCTACGTAAGTTGTGGTAAATATCATCCAAAAGTGTACTTCTCCACGCATGAGGAACGGTGGAAAAAAATATATTTTTTCTTACTTCTGACTCTCTGAAGGCGTTCTTCACTTCAATGCAGGCTATAGTAATATGTTTCTTTAAAATAATCCTTTCGGTGTCACCAAACGGCGTATCGTCTAACATAAGGTATCGTCTTCCAAGCAGGGATTTTGGGATTACTTTTTCACTATAACACTTCCTAAGGAAATCGAATTGGTTCTTAAGAGAATGTGCATGACAATAGCAGAATGGTAACTTCTAAAAATCGATCGGAGAGAAGGGAATATGGTTGTGAAAAGAGAAACAGTGAAGAGGACACGCGTGGGCTCCATTATATGGGATGAATTTCACAACAAAACACGTGAAATGAATAAATGCTGCAAACCCATAAGGAAAAGAAAAACGATTCCAAGGCCTTTTTGTATTCAAAGCTACACCTCGTCAGGGAATGAAGCTAAAGGCGAGATGCCCATAAATATATACAATGTACAGGAAAAACAAAACAATTAGCACATACTTAACAATGGTTAATGAGAGGCAAAGGAAATTTTAACATGATATTGTTAATTTTATACGTCCCCGCACTGTTATTGAAATTGCTTTTAAAATGAATAAATGCACATTCTAGAATATTTCGTTCTATTATATCTCTGTTTTTAACAAGCGCTTTAGAACTACCCCACTTGATGCTATGGTTACATCTATACATATGGTTAAATAAAGCACTGGAAGTATTAGCTGTTCTACAAGCATATTTATGCTGTTTTACCCTAATATCTAACGTTTTACCGGTTTGGCCTGTATATACTGAGTTACATTGTGTACATCCGATCGAATACACACAACCAACAACATTATCAGGGCTATTCTTTATTAGGCGTGATTTAACAGTATATTATACTTAAAGATTACATTAATGCCAATTGCCTTAAGTACAGTTGGAAGGTATTGAAAATTAACATGGTAAGGTAGGCTAAGGATATTTTTACGCTGAAATTCCTCTACAATTACATTATTATAATACCTATTCTTGGCTTTCTTAAGACAGTTATCTAAAAATGAAATAGGATAACATAATTTAGTACCAATATTCATGATATTGCATAACTCGGAATCTAAAAATTCAGGACAGACAACTCTCAATGCTCGAAGAAACATAGCAGAGAAAATAGAGGATTTAATCGAAGGATGATGGTCAGAATAAAAATGCACGTAAGAGTTATTGTTAGTAGGCTTACGTTAGACTTCATATTTGAACTGATTAGAGCATCTCCAAATTTTTAGATCAAGAAAAGATAGGCTTCCATCATTTTCTTTTTCAACTGTAAACTTAATAGATGGGACTAAATTGTTGAGCCTACCAAGAAATAAGTCCACATCCAAATTATTAGGCCAAAGGCATAAAATATCATCTATATACCTGTACCAAACCAGGTTAAAATTAACAATCGTGTGCAAAATTCTTCTTTCAAAAAATTCCATATATAAATTAGCTAGTACAGGTGAAAGGGGATTTCCCATAGCCAATCCAAACGACATAACATAAAACTTATTTCAAACTGAAATTTACAATCTTTGACACACAGCTTAATTAACTCCATAAGAAGTCTAGTTCTTGGGACGACAAGTTAACAATATTACTAAAATCACTTTTTTTAGTCCAGTAACTATTACGAATTAAATCCTCCAGTCTATTGTTAATTTCCTATTCTGAGTTCTGCATCTTCTACGTAAGTTGTGGTAAATATCATCCAAAAGTGTACTTCTCCACGCATGAGGAACGGTGGAAAAAAATATATTTTTTTCTTACTTCTGACTCTCTGAAGGCGTTCTTCACTTCAATGCAGGCTATAGTAATATGTTTCTTTAAAATAATCCTTTCGGTGTCACCAAACGGCGTATCGTCTAACATAAGGTATCGTCTTCCAAGCAGGGATTTTGGGATTACTTTTTCACTATAACACTTCCTAAGGAAATCGAATTGGTTCTTAAGAGAATGTGCATGAGCAATAGCAGAATGGTAACTTCTAAAAATCGATCGGAGAGAAGGGAATATGGTTGTAAAAAGAGAAACAGTGAAGAGGACACGCGTGGGCTCCATTATATGGGATGAATTTCACAACAAAACACGTGAAATGAATAAATGCTGCAAACCCCCAAGGAAAAAGAAAAACGATTCCAAGGCCTTTCGTGTATTCAAAGCTACACCTCGTCAGGGAATGAATCTAAAAGGCGAGATGCCCATAAATATATACAATGTACAGGAAAAACAAAACAATTAGCACATACTTAACGAGGGTTAATGAGAGGAAAAGGAAATTTTAACATGATATCGTCAATTTTATACGTCCCCGCACTGTTATTGAAATTGCTTTTAAAATGAATAAATGCACATTCTAGAATATTTCGTTCTTGTATATCTCTGTTCTTAAAGGTGCTTTAGAACTACCCCACTTGATGCTATGGTTACATCTATACATATGGTTAAATAAAGCACTGGAAGTATTAGCTGTTCTACAAGTATATTTATGCTGTTTTACCCTAATATCTAACGTTTTACCGGTTTGGCCTATATATACTGAGTTACATTGTGTACATCCGATCGAATACACACAACCAACAACATTATCAGGGCTATTCTTTATTAGGCGTGATTTAACAGTATTATTATACTTAAAGATTACATTAATGCTAATTGCTTTAAGTACAGTTGGAAGGTATTGAAAATTAACATGGTAAGGTAGGCTAAGGATATTTTTACGCTGAAATTCCTTTACAATTACATTATCATAATACCTATTCTTGGCTTTCTTAAGACAGTTATCTAAAAATGAAATAGGATAACATAATTTAGTACCAATATTCATGATATTCCATAACTCGGAATCTAAAAATTCAGGACTGACAACTCTCAATGCTCGAAGAAACATAGCAGAGAAAATAGAGGATTTAATCGAAGGATGATGGTGAGAATAAAAATGCACGTAAGAGTTATTATTAGTAGGCTTACGGTAGACTTCATATTTGAACTGATTAGAGCATCTCCAAATTTTTAGATCAAGAAAAGATAGGCTTCCATCATTTTCTTTTTCAACTGTAAACTTAATAGATGGGACTAAATTGTTGAGCCTACCAAGAAATAAGTCCACATCTAAATTATTAGGCCAAAGGCATAAAATATCATCTATATACCTGTACCAAACCAGGTTAAAATTAACAATCGTGGGCAAAATTCTACTTTCAAAAAATTCCATATATAAATTGGCTAGTACAGGTGAAAGGGGATTTCCCATAGCCAATCCAAACGACATAACATAAAACTTATTTTCAAACTGAAATTTACAATCTTTGACACAGAGCTTAATTAACTCCATAAGAGTGTTGTGTTGAACAGGGAAAGAATATTCAGAAATCTTATCTTTTAAAAAATCAAGTAGGTCATCAACAGGGACTTTTGTGAATAGCGAGCATACATCGAAGCTTAACAATTTGAAATGAGGGTCATTAGGGAACTTCAGTTTGTCAATAAGATCCATGCTATTTACAATATGTGACTCAGAAATAGAGCCAACTAACGGTGTTAATAAAGTAACTAACCATTTTGATAGCTTATAGGTTACGGAGCCCAATGAGCTAACAATAGGCCTCATGGGATTATTAACTTTGTGTGTTTTTACTAAGCCGTACAGATATGGTAGTGACGAATTGATACTAAGAAACTGCTGTGAAAGCCCATTATAGTTATTTTTTAATATTTCTCTTAATTTTCTGTTAAACATTTTATTAACATCCATAACTGTTTTTGTCCATGATGACGATCGAATTGGATTTGTCCGCTTTAGTAATATGTAATGAATCATTATTTTTCAGTGTTTTTAGGGCTTTTTCAAACCTCAGAGGATAATTCGATTCAAACTTCGTATTAAAAGCACTATACACACAACCTTTGGCTAAAGTCACCTCACTTTCGGAAATATTACTATGTTTTTCATAATTATTGAAAGACTTAGCAATCAGTAAACTGCTGGGCTTTTTTGGGACTGAGAAACCTAACCCAAAACCTAACGCACATTTCATATTGAAGTCTAGTTCTTGGGACAACAAGTTAACAATATTACTAAAATCACTTTTTTTAGTCCAGTAACTATTACGAATTAAATCCTCCAGTCTATTGTTTAATTTCCTATTCTGAGTTCTGCATCTTCTACGTAAGTTGTGGTAAATATCATCCAAAAGTGTACTTCTCCACGCATGAGGAACGGTGGAAAAAAAAATATTTTTTCTTACTTCTGACTCTCTGAAGGCTTTCTTCACTTCAATGCGGGCTATATTAATATGTTTCTTTAAAATAATCCTTTCGGTGTCACCAAACGGCGTATCGTCTTACATAAGGTATCGTCTTCCAAGCAGGGATTTTGGGATTACTTTTTCACTATAACACTTCCTAAGGGAATCGAATTGGTTCTTAAGAGAATGTGCATGAACAATAGCAGAATGGTAACTTCTAAAAATCGATCGGAGAGAAGGGAATATGGTTGTGAAAAGAGAAACAGTGAAGAGGACACGCGTGGGCTCCATTATATGGGATGAATTTCACAACAAAACACGTGAAATGAATAAATGCTGCAAACCCATAAGGAAAAAGAAAAACGATTCCAAGGCCTTTCTTGTATTCAAAGCTACACCTCGTCAGGGAATGAAGCTAAAAGGCGAGATGCCCATAAATATATACAATGTACAGGAAAAACAAAACAATTAGCACATACTTAACAATGGTTAATGAGAGGCAAAGGAAATTTTAACATGATATTGTTAATTTTATACGTCCCCGCACTGTTATTGAAATTGCTTTTAAAATGAATAAATGCACATTCTAGAATATTTCGTTCTATTATATCTCTGTTTTTAACAAGCGCTTTAGAACTACCCCACTTGATGCTATGGTTACATCTATACATATGGTTAAATAAAGCACTGGAAGTATTAGCTGTTCTACAAGCATATTTATGCTGTTTTACCCTAATATCTAACTTTTACCGGTTTGGCCTGTATATACTGAGTTACATTGTGTACATCCGATCGAATACACACAACCAACAACATTATCAGGGCTATTCTTTATTAGGCGTGATTTAACAGTATTATTATACTTAAAGATTACATTAATGCCAATTGCCTTAAGTACAGTTGGAAGGTATTGAAAATTAACATGGTAAGGTAGGCTAAGGATATTTTTACGCTGAAATTCCTCTACAATTACATTATTATAATACCTATTCTTGGCTTTCTTAAGACAGTTATCTAAAAATGAAATAGGATAACATAATTTAGTACCAATATTCATGATATTGCATAACTCGGAATCTAAAAATTCAGGACAGACAACTCTCAATGCTCGAAGAAACATAGCAGAGAAAATAGAGGATTTAATCGAAAGATGATGGTCAGAATAAAAATGCACGTAAGAGTTATTGTTAGTAGGCTTACGTTAGACTTCATATTTGAACTGATTAGAGCATCTCCAAATTTTTAGATCAAGAAAAGATAGGCTTCCATCATTTTCTTTTTCAACTGTAAACTTAATAGATGGGACTAAATTGTTGAGCCTACCAAGAAATAAGTCCACATCCAAATTATTAGGCCAAAGGCATAAAATATCATCTATATACCTGTACCAAACCAGGTTAAAATTAACAATCGTGTGCAAAATTCTTCTTTCAAAAAATTCCATATATAAATTAGCTAGTACAGGTGAAAGGGGATTTCCCATAGCCAATCCAAACGACATAACATAAAACTTATTTTCAAACTGAAATTTACAATCTTTGACACACAGCTTAATTAACTCCATAAGAAGTCTAGTTCTTGGGACGACAAGTTAACAATATTACTAAAATCACTTTTTTTAGTCCAGTACTATTACGAATTAAATCCTCCAGTCTATTGTTTAATTTCCTATTCTGAGTTCTGCATCTTCTACGTAAGTTGTGGTAAATATCATCCAAAAGTGTACTTCTCCACGCATGAGGAACGGTGGAAAAAAAATATTTTTTCTTACTTCTGACTCTCTGAAGGCGTTCTTCACTTCAATGGGCTATATTAATATGTTTCTTTAAAATAATCCTTTCGGTGTCACCAAACGGCGTATCGTCTAACATAGGTATCGTCTTCCAAGCAGGGATTTTGGGATTACTTTTTCACTATAACACTTCCTAAGGAAATCGAATTGGTTCTTAAGAGAATGTGCATGAGCAATAGCAGAATGGTAACTTCTAAAAATCGATCGGAGAGAAGGGAATATGGTTGTAAAAAGAGAAACAGTGAAGAGGACACGCGTGGGCTCCATTATATGGGATGAATTTCACAACAAAACACGTGAAATGAATAAATGCTGCAAACCCAAGGAAAAAAAAAACGATTCCAAGGCCTTTCGTGTATTCAAAGCTACACCTCGTCAGGGAATGAAGCTAAAAGGCGAGATGCCCATAAATATATACAATGTACAGGAAAAACAAAACAATTAGCACATACTTAACAAGGGTTAATGAGAGGCAAAGAAATTTTAACATGATATCGTCAATTTTATACGTCCCCGCACTGTTATTGAAATTGCTTTTAAAATGAATAAATGCACATTCTAGAATATTTCGTTCTATTATATCTCTGTTTTTAACAAGCGCTTTAGAACTACCCCACTTGATGCTATGGTTACATCTATACATATGGTTAAATAAAGCACTGGAAGTATTAGCTGTTCTACAAGCATATTTATGCTGTTTTACCCTAATATCTAACGTTTTACCGGTTTGGCCTATATATACTGAGTTACATTGTGTACATCCGATCGAATACACACAACCAACAACATTATCAGGGCTATTCTTTATTAGGCGTGATTTAACAGTATTATTATACTTAAAGATTACATTAATGCCAATTGCTTTAAGTACAGTTGGAAGGTATTGAAAATTAACATGGTAAGGTAGGCTAAGGATATTTTTACGCTGAAATTCCTTTACAATTACATTATTATAATACCTATTCTTGGCTTTCTTAAGACAGTTATCTAAAAATGAAATAGGATAACATAATTTAGTACCAATATTCATGATATTGCATAACTCGGAATCTAAAAATTCAGGACTGACAACTCTCAATGCTCGAAGAAACATAGCAGAGAAAATAGAGGATTTAATCGAAGGATGATGGTCAGAATAAAAATGCACGTAAGAGTTATTATTAGTAGGCTTACGGTAGACTTCATATTTGAACTGATTAGAGCATCTCCAAATTTTTAGATCAAGAAAAGATAGGCTTCCATCATTTTCTTTTTCAACTGTAAACTTAATAGATGGGACTAAATTGTTGAGCCTACCAAGAAATAAGTCCACATCCAAATTATTAGGCCAAAGGCATAAAATATCATCTATATACCTGTACCAAACCAGGTTAAAATTAACAATCGTGGGCAAAATTCTACTTTCAAAAAATTCCATATATAAATTAGCTAGTACAGGTGAAAGGGGATTTCCCATAGCCAATCCAAACGACATAACATAAAACTTATTTTCAAACTGAAATTTACAATCTTTGACACACAGCTTAATTAACTCCATAAGAGTGTTGTGTTGAACAGGGAAAGAATATTCAGAAATCTTATCTTTTAAAAAATCAAGTAGGTCATCAACAGGGACTTTTGTGAATAGCGAGCATACATCGAAGCTTAACAATTTGAAATTAGGGTCATTAGGGAACTTCAGTTTGTCAATAAGATCCATGCTATTTACAATATGTGACTCAGAAATAGAGCCAACTAACGGTGTTAATAAACTAACTAACCATTTTGATAGCTTATAGGTTACGGAGCCCACTGAGCTAACAATAGGCCTCATGGGATTATTAACTTTGTGTGTTTACTAAGCCGTACAGATATGGTAGTGACGAATTGATACTAAGAAACTGCTGTGAAAGCCCATTATAGTTATTTTTTAATATTTCTCTTAATTTTCTGTTAAACATTTTATTAACATCCTCCAATGGGTCTCTATTTAGAGGTTTGTACGTGTCACGATCACTTAATAACGTATTCATCTTTTCAACATAACTGTTTTTGTCCATGATGACGATCGAATTGGATTTGTCCGCTTTAGTAATATGTAATGAATCATTATTTTTCAGTGTTTTTAGGGCTTTTTCAAACCTCAGAGGATAATTCGATTCAAACTTCGTATTAAAAGCACTATACACACAACCTTTGGCTAAAGTCACCTCACTTTCGGAAATATTACTATGTTTTTCAAAATTAATAAAAGACTTAGCAATCAGTAAACTGCTGGGCTTTTTTGGGACTGAGAAACCTAACCCAAAACCTAACGCACATTTCATATTGAAGTCTAGTTCTTGGGACGACAAGTTAACAATATTACTAAAATCACTTTTTTTAGTCCAGTAACTATTACGAATTAAATCCTCCAGTCTATTGTTTAATTTCCTATTCTGAGTTCTGCATCTTCTACGTAAGTTGTGGTAAATATCATCCAAAAGTGTACTTCTCCACGCATGAGGAACGGTGGAAAAAAAATATTTTTTCTTACTTCTGACTCTCTGAAGGCGTTCTTCACTTCAATGCGGGCTATATTAATATGTTTCTTTAAAATAATCCTTTCGGTGTCACCAAACGGCGTATCTTAACATAGGTATCGTCTTCCAAGCAGGGATTTTGGGATTACTTTTTCACTATAACACTTCCTAAGGAAATCGAATTGGTTCTTAAGAGAATGTGCATGACAATAGCAGAACGGTAACTTCTAAAAATCGATCGGAGAGAAGGGAATATGGTGAAAAGAGAAACAGTGAAGAGGACACGCGTGGGCTCCATTATATGGGATGAATTTCACAACAAAACACGTGAAATGAATAAATGCTGCAAACCCACAAGGAAAAAGAAAAACGATTCCAAGGCCTTTCGTGTATTCAAAGCTACACCTCGTCAGGGAATGAAGCTAAAAGGCGAGATGCCCATAAATATATACAATGTACAGGAAAAACAAAACAATTAGCACATACTTAACAAGGGTTAATGAGAGGCAAAGAAATTTTAACATGATATGTAATTTTATACGTCCCCGCACTGTTATTGAAATTGCTTTTAAAATGAATAAATGCACATTCTAGAATATTTCGTTCTATTATATCTCTGTTTTTAACAAGCGCTTTAGAACTACCCCACTTGATGCTATGGTTACATCTATACATATGGTTAAATAAAGCACTGGAAGTATTAGCTGTTCTACAAGCATATTTATGCTGTTTTACCCTAATATCTAACGTTTTACCGGTTTGGCCTATATATACTGAGTTACATTGTGTACATCCGATCGAATACACACAACCAACAACATTATCAGGGCTATTCTTTATTAGGCGTGATTTAACAGTATTATTATACTTAAAGATTACATTAATGCCAATTGCTTTAAGTACAGTTGGAAGGTATTGAAAATTAACATGGTAAGGTAGGCTAAGGATATTTTTACGCTGAAATTCCTTACAATTACATTATTATAATACCTATTCTTGGCTTTCTTAAGACAGTTATCTAAAAATGAAATAGGATAACATAATTTAGTACCAATATTCATGATATTGCATAACTCGGAATCTAAAAATTCAGGACTGACAACTCTCAATGCTCGAAGAAACATAGCAGAGAAAATAGAGGATTTAATCGAAGGATGATGGTCAGAATAAAAATGCACGTAAGAGTTATTATTAGTAGGCTTACGTTAGACTTCATATTTGAACTGATTAGAGCATCTCCAAATTTTTAGATCAAGAAAAGATAGGCTTCCATCATTTTCTTTTTCAACTGTAAACTTAATAGATGGGACTAAATTGTTGAGCCTACCAAGAAATAAGTCCACATCCAAATTATTAGGCCAAAGGCATAAAATATCATCTATATACCTGTACCAAACCAGGTTAAAATTAACAATCGTGGCAAAATTCTCTTTCAAAAAATTCCATATATAAATTAGCTAGTACAGGTGAAAGGGGATTTCCCATAGCCAATCCAAACGACATAACATAAAACTTATTTTCAAACTGAAATTTACAATCTTTGACACACAGCTTAATTAACTCCATAAGAAGTCTAGTTCTTGGGACGACAAGTTAACAATATTACTAAAAACTTTTTTTAGTCCAGTAACTATTACGAATTAAATCCTCCAGTCTATTGTTTAATTTCCTATTCTGAGTTCTGCATCTTCTACGTAAGTTGTGGTAAATATCATCCAAAAGTGTACTTCTCCACGCATGAGGAACGGTGGAAAAAAATATATTTTTTCTTACTTCTGACTCTCTGAAGGCGTTCTTCACTTCAATGCAGGCTATAGTAATATGTTTCTTTAAAATAATCCTTTCGGTGTCACCAAACGGCGTATCGTCTAACATAAGGTATCGTCTTCCAAGCAGGGATTTTGGGATTACTTTTTCACTATAACACTTCCTAAGGAAATCGAATTGGTTCTTAAGAGAATGTGCATGAGCAATAGCAGAATGGTAACTTCTAAAAATCGATCGGAGAGAAGGGAATATGGTTGTAAAAAGAGAAACAGTGAAGAGGACACGCGTGGGCTCCATTATATGGGATGAATTTCACAACAAAAACGTGAAATGAATAAATGCTGCAAACCCCAAGGAAAAAGAAAAACGATTCCAAGGCCTTTCGTGTATTCAAAGCTACACCTCGTCAGGGAATGAATCTAAAAGGCGAGATGCCCATAAATATATACAATGTACAGGAAAACAAAACAATTAGCACATACTTAACAGGGTTAATGAGAGCAAAAGAAATTTTAACATGATATCGTCAATTTATACGTCCCCGCTGTTATTGAAATTGCTTTTAAAATGAATAAATGCACATTCTAGAATATTTCGTTCTATTATATCTCTGTTTTTAAAAGCGCTTTAGAACTACCCACTTGATGCTATGGTTACATCTATACATATGGTTAAATAAAGCACTGGAAGTATTAGCTGTTCTACAAGCATATTTATGCTGTTTTACCCTAATATCTAACGTTTTACCGGTTTGGCCTATATATACTGAGTTTACATTGTGTACATCCGATCGAATACACACAACCAACAACATTATCAGGGCTATTCTTTATTAGGCGTGATTTAACAGTATTATTATACTTAAAGATTACATTAATGCCAATTGCTTTAAGTACAGTTGGAAGGTATTGAAAATTAACATGGTAAGGTAGGCTAAGGATATTTTACGCTGAAATTCCTTTACAATTACATTATATAATACCTATTCTTGGCTTTCTTAAGACAGTTATCTAAAAATGAAATAGGATAACATAATTTAGTACCAATATTCATGATATTGCATAACTCGGAATCTAAAAATTCAGGACTGACAACTCTCAATGCTCGAAGAAACATAGCAGAGAAAATAGAGGATTTAATCGAAGGATGATGGTCAGAATAAAAATGCACGTAAGAGTTATTATAGTAGGCTTACGGTGACTTCGAACTTCATATTTGAACTGATTAGAGCATCTCCAAATTTTTAGATCAAGAAAAGATAGGCTTCCATCATTTTCTTTTTCAACTGTAAACTTAATAGATGGGACTAAATTGTTGAGCCTACCAAGAAATAAGTCCACATCCAAATTATTAGGCCAAAGGCATAAAATATCATCTATATACCTGTACCAAACCAGGTTAAAATTAACAATCGTGGGCAAAATTCTACTTTCAAAAAATTCCATATATAAATTAGCTAGTACAGGTGAAAGGGGATTTCCCATAGCCAATCCAAACGACATAACATAAAACTTATTTTCAAACTGAAATTTACAATCTTTGACACAGAGCTTAATTAACTCCATAAGAGTGTTGTGTTGAACAGGGAAAGAATATTCAGAAATCTTATCTTTTAAAAATCAAGTAGGTCATCAACAGGGACTTTTGTGAATAGCGAGCATACATCGAAGCTTAACAATTTGAAATTAGGGTCATTAGGTTACTTCAGTTTGTTAATAAGATCCATGCTATTTACAATATGTGACTCAGAAATAGAGCCAACTAACGGTGTTAATAAACTAACTAAACATTTTGATAGCTTATAGGTTACGGAGCCCAATGAGCTAACAATAGGCCTCATGGGATTATTAACTTCGTGTGTTTTTACTAAGCTGTACAGATATGGTAGTGACGAATTGATACTAAGAAACTGCTGTGAAAGCCCATTATAGTTATTTTTTAATATTTCTCTTAATTTTCTGTTAAACATTTTATTAACATCCATAACTGTTTTTGTCCATGATGACGATCGAATTGGATTTGTCCGCTTTAGTAATATGTAATGAATCATTATTTTTCAGTGTTTTTAGGGCTTTTTCAAACCTCAAGGATAATTCGATCAAACTTCGTATTAAAAGCACTATACACACAACCTTTGGCTAAAGTCACCTCACTTTCGGAAATATTACTATGTTTTTCATAATTATAAAGACTTAGCAATCAGTAAACTGCTGGGCTTTTTTGGGACTGAGAAACCTAACCCAAAACCTAACGCACATTTCATATTGAAGTCTAGTTCTTGGGACAACAAGTTAACAATATTACTAAAATCACTTTTTTTAGTCCAGTAACTATTACGAATTAAATCCTCCAGTCTATTGTTTAATTTCCTATTCTGAGTTCTGCATCTTCTACGTAAGTTGTGGTAAATATCATCCAAAAGTGTACTTCTCCACGCATGAGGAACGGTGGAAAAAAAAATATTTTTCTTACTTCTGACTCTCTGAAGGCTTTCTTCACTTCAATGCGGGCTATATTAATATGTTTCTTTAAAATAATCCTTTCGGTGTCACCAAACGGCGTATCGTCTACATAAGGTATCGTCTTCCAAGCAGGGATTTTGGGATTACTTTTTCACTATAACACTTCCTAAGGGAATCGAATTGGTTCTTAAGAGAATGTGCATGAACAATAGCAGAATGGTAACTTCTAAAAATCGATCGGAGAGAAGGGAATATGGTTGTGAAAAGAGAAACAGTGAAGAGGACACGCGTGGGCTCCATTATATGGGATGAATTTCACAACAAAACACGTGAAATGAATAAATGCTGCAAACCCATAAGGAAAAAGAAAAACGATTCCAAGGCCTTTCTTGTATTCAAAGCTACACCTCGTCAGGGAATGAAGCTAAAAGGCGAGATGCCCATAAATATATACAATGTACAGGAAAAACAAAACAATTAGCACATACTTAACAAGGTTAATGAGAGGCAAAGGAAATTTTAACATGATATTGTTAATTTTATACGTCCCCGCACTGTTATTGAAATTGCTTTTAAAATGAATAAATGCACATTCTAGAATATTTCGTTCTATTATATCTCTGTTTTTAACAAGCGCTTTAGAACTACCCACTTGATGCTATGGTTACATCTATACATATGGTTAAATAAAGCACTGGAAGTATTAGCTGTTCTACAAGCATATTTATGCTGTTTTACCCTAATATCTAACGTTTTACCGGTTTGGCCTGTATATACTGAGTTACATTGTGTACATCCGATCGAATACACACAACCAACAACATTATCAGGGCTATTCTTTATTAGGCGTGATTTAACAGTATTATTATACTTAAAGATTACATTAATGCCAATTGCCTTAAGTACAGTTGGAAGGTATTGAAAATTAACATGGTAAGGTAGGCTAAGGATATTTTTACGCTGAAATTCCTCTACAATTACATTATTATAATACCTATTCTTGGCTTTCTTAAGACAGTTATCTAAAAATGAAATAGGATAACATAATTTAGTACCAATATTCATGATATTGCATAACTCGGAATCTAAAAATTCAGGACAGACAACTCTCAATGCTCGAAGAAACATAGCAGAGAAAATAGAGGATTTAATCGAAGATGATGGTCAGAATAAAAATGCACGTAAGAGTTATTGTTAGTAGGCTTACGTTAGACTTCATATTTGAACTGATTAGAGCATCTCCAAATTTTTAGATCAAGAAAAGATAGGCTTCCATCATTTTCTTTTTCAACTGTAAACTTAATAGATGGGACTAAATTGTTGAGCCTACCAAGAAATAAGTCCACATCCAAATTATTAGGCCAAAGGCATAAAATATCATCTATATACCTGTACCAAACCAGGTTAAAATTAACAATCGTGTGCAAAATTCTTCTTTCAAAAAATTCCATATATAAATTAGCTAGTACAGGTGAAAGGGGATTTCCCATAGCCAATCCAAACGACATAACATAAAACTTATTTTCAAACTGAAATTTACAATCTTTGACACACAGCTTAATTAACTCCATAAGAAGTCTAGTTCTTGGGACGACAAGTTAACAATATTACTAAAATCACTTTTTTTAGTCCAGTATCTATTACGAATTAAATCCTCCAGTCTATTGTTTAATTTCCTATTCTGAGTTCTGCATCTTCTACGTAAGTTGTGGTAAATATCATCCAAAAGTGTACTTCTCCACGCATGAGGAACGGTGGAAAAAAAAATATTTTTTCTTACTTCTGACTCTCTGAAGGCTTTCTCACTTCAATGCGTGCTATATAATATGTTTCTTTAAAATAATCCTTTCGGTGTCACCAAACGGCGTATCGTCTAACATAAGGTATCGTCTTCCAAGCAGGGATTTTGGGATTACTTTTTCACTATAACACTTCCTAAGGAAATCGAATTGGTTCTTAAGAGAATGTGCATGAACATAGCAGAATGGTAACTTCTAAAAATCGATCGGAGAGAAGGGAATATGGTTGTGAAAAAGAGAAACAGTGAAGAGGACACGCGTGGGCTCCATTATATGGGATGAATTTCACAACAAAACACGTGAAATGAATAAATGCTGCAAACCCATAAGGAAAAAGAAAAACGATTCCAAGGCCTTTCGTGTATTCAAAGCTACACCTCGTCAGGGAATGAATCTAAAAGGCGAGATGCCCATAAATATATACAATGTACAGGAAAAACAAAACAATTAGCACATACTTAACGAATGGTTAATGAGAGGCAAAGGAAATTTTAACATGATATTCAATTTATACGTCCCCGCACTGTTATTGAAATTGCTTTTAAAATGAATAAATGCACATTCTAGAATATTCGTTCTATTATATCTCTGTTTTAACAAGCGCTTTAGAACTACCCCACTTGATGCTATGGTTACATCTATACATATGGTTAAATAAAGCACTGGAAGTATTAGCTGTTCTACAAGCATATTTATGCTGTTTTACCCTAATATCTAACGTTTTACCGGTTTGGCCTATATATACTGAGTTACATTGTGTACATCCGATCGAATACACACAACCAACAACATTATCAGGGCTATTCTTTATTAGGCGTGATTTAACAGTATTATTATACTTAAAGATTACATTAATGCCAATTGCTTTAAGTACAGTTGGAAGGTATTGAAAATTAACATGGTAAGGTAGGCTAAGGATATTTTTACGCTGAAATTCCTTTACAATTACATTATTATAATACCTATTCTTGGCTTTCTTAAGACAGTTATCTAAAAATGAAATAGGATAACATAATTTAGTACCAATATTCATGATATTGCATAACTCGGAATCTAAAAATTCAGGACTGACAACTCTCAATGCTCGAAGAAACATAGCAGAGAAAATAGAGGATTTAATCGAAGGATGATGGTCAGAATAAAAATGCACGTAAGAGTTATTATTAGTAGGCTTACGGTAGACTTCATATTTGAACTGATTAGAGCATCTCCAAATTTTTAGATCAAGAAAAGATAGGCTTCCATCATTTTCTTTTTCAACTGTAAACTTAATAGATGGGACTAAATTGTTGAGCCTACCAAGAAATAAGTCCACATCCAAATTATTAGGCCAAAGGCATAAAATATCATCTATATACCTGTACCAAACCAGGTTAAAATTAACAATCGTAGGCAAAATTCTACTTTCAAAAAATTCCATATATAAATTAGCTAGTACAGGTGAAAGGGGATTTCCCATAGCCAATCCAAACGACATAACATAAAACTTATTTTCAAACTGAAATTTACAATCTTTGACACACAGCTTAATTAACTCCATAAGAGTGTTGTGTTGAACAGGGAAAGAATATTCAGAAATCTTATCTTTTAAAAAATCAAGTAGGTCATCAACAGGGACTTTTGTGAATAGCGAGCATACATCGAAGCTTAACAATTTGAAATTAGGGTCATTAGGGAACTTCAGTTTGTCAATAAGATCCATGCTATTTACAATATGTGACTCAGAAATAGAGCCAACTAACGGTGTTAATAAACTAACTAACCATTTTGATAGCTTATAGGTTACGGAGCCCACTGAGCTAACAATAGGCCTCATGGGATTATTAACTTTGTGTGTTTTTACTAAGCCGTACAGATATGGTAGTGACGAATTGATACTAAGAAACTGCTGTGAAAGCCCATTATAGTTATTTTTTAATATTTCTCTTAATTTTCTGTTAAACATTTTATTAACATCCTCCAATGGGTCTCTATTTAGAGGTTTGTACGTGTCACGATCACTTAATAACGTATTCATCTTTTCAACATAACTGTTTTTTCCATGATGACGATCGAATTGGATTTGTCCGCTTTAGTAATATGTAATGAATCATTATTTTTCAGTGTTTTTAGGGCTTTTTCAAACCTCAGAGGATAATTCGATTCAAACTTCGTATTAAAAGCACTATACACACAACCTTTGGCTAAAGTCACCTCACTTTCGGAAATATTACTATGTTTTTCAAAATTAATAAAAGACTTAGCAATCAGTAAACTGCTGGGCTTTTTTGGACTGAGAAACCTAACCCAAAACCTAACGCACATTTCATATTGAAGTCTAGTTCTTGGGACGACAAGTTAACAATATTACTAAAATCACTTTTTTTAGTCCAGTAACTATTACGAATTAAATCCTCCAGTCTATTGTTTAATTTCCTATTCTGAGTTCTGCATCTTCTACGTAAGTTGTGGTAAATATCATCCAAAAGTGTACTTCTCCACGCATGAGGAACGGTGGAAAAAAATATATTTTTTCTTACTTCGGACTCTCTGAAGGCGTTTCTTCACTTCAATGCGGGCTATATTAATATGTTTCTTTAAAATAATCCTTTCGGTGTCACCAAACGGCGTATCGTCTAACATACGGTATCGTCTTCCAAGCAGGGATTTTGGGATTACTTTTTCACTATAACACTTCCTAAGGAAATCGAATTGGTTCTTAAGAGAATGTGCATGAGCAATAGCAGAACGGTAACTTCTAAAAATCGATCGGAGAGAAGGGAATATGGTTGTGAAAAGAAACAGTGAAGAGGACACGCGTGGGCTCCATTATATGGGATGAATTTCACAATAAAACACGTGAAATGAATAAATGCTGCAAACCCAAGGAAAAAGAAAAACGATTCCAAGGCCTTTCGTGTATTCAAAGCTACACCTCGTCAGGGAATGAAGATAAAAGGCGAGATGCCCATAAATATATACAATGTACAGGAAAAACAAAACAATTAGCACATACTTAACAAGGTTAATGAGAGGCAAAGAAATTTTAACATGATATCGTCAATTTTATACGTCCCCGCACTGTTATTGAAATTGCTTTTAAAATGAATAAATGCACATTCTAGAATATTTCGTTCTATTATATCTCTGTTTTTAACAAGCGCTTTAGAACTACCCCACTTGATGCTATGGTTACATCTATACATATGGTTAAATAAAGCATGGAAGTATTAGCTGTTCTACAAGCATATTTATGCTGTTTTACCCTAATATCTAACGTTTTACCGGTTTGGCCTTATATACTGAGTTACATTGTGTACATCCGATCGAATACACACAACCAACAACATTATCAGGGCTATTCTTTATTAGGCGTGATTTAACAGTATTATTATACTTAAAGATTACATTAATGCCAATTGCTTTAAGTACAGTTGGAAGGTATTGAAAATTAACATGGTAAGGTAGGCTAAGGATATTTTTACGCTGAAATTCCTTTACAATTACATTATTATAATACCTATTCTTGGCTTTCTTAAGACAGTTATCTAAAAATGAAATAGGATAACATAATTTAGTACCAATATTCATGATATTGCATAACTCGGAATCTAAAAATTCAGGACTGACAACTCTCAATGCTCGAAGAAACATAGCAGAGAAAATAGAGGATTTAATCGAAGGATGATGGTCAGAATAAAAATGCACGTAAGAGTTATTGTTAGTAGGCTTACGGTAGACTTCATATTTGAACTGATTAGAGCATCTCCAAATTTTTAGATCAAGAAAAGATAGGCTTCCATCATTTTCTTTTTCAACTGTAAACTTAATAGATGGGACTAAATTGTTGAGCCTACCAAGAAATAAGTCCACATCCAAATTATTAGGCCAAAGGCATAAAATATCATCTATATACCTGTACCAAACCAGGTTAAAATTAACAATCGTGGCAAAATTCTACTTTCAAAAAATTCCATATATAAATTAGCTAGTACAGGTGAAAGGGGATTTCCCATAGCCAATCCAAACGACATAACATAAAACTTATTTTCAAACTGAAATTTACAATCTTTGACACACAGCTTAATTAACTCCATAAGAAGTCTAGTTCTTGGGACGACAAGTTAACAATATTACTAAAATCACTTTTTTTAGTCCAGTAACTATTACGAATTAAATCCTCCAGTCTATTGTTTAATTTCCTATTCTGAGTTCTGCATCTTCTACGTAAGTTGTGGTAAATATCATCCAAAAGTGTACTTCTCCACGCATGAGGAACGGTGGAAAAAAATATATTTTTTCTTACTTCTGACTCTCTGAAGGCGTTCTTCACTTCAATGCAGGCTATAGTAATATGTTTCTTTAAAATAATCCTTTCGGTGTCACCAAACGGCGTATCGTCTAACATAAGGTATCGTCTTCCAAGCAGGGATTTTGGGATTACTTTTTCACTATAACACTTCCTAAGGAAATCGAATTGGTTCTTAAGAGAATGTGCATGAGCAATAGCAGAATGGTAACTTCTAAAAATCGATCGGAGAGAAGGGAATATGGTTGTAAAAAGAGAAACAGTGAAGAGACACGCGTGGGCTCCATTATATGGGATGAATTTCACAACAAAACACGTGAAATGAATAAATGCTGCAAACCCAAGGAAAAAGAAAAACGATTCCAAGGCCTTTCGTGTATTCAAAGCTACACCTCGTCAGGGAATGAATCTAAAAGGCGAGATGCCCATAAATATATACAATGTACAGGAAAAACAAAACAATTAGCACATACTTAACAAGGGTTAATGAGAGGCAAAAGAAATTTTAACATGATATCGTCAATTTTATACGTCCCCGCACTGTTATTGAAATTGCTTTTAAAATGAATAAATGCACATTCTAGAATATTTCGTTCTTTATATCTCTGTTTTAACAAGCTTTAGAACTACCCCACTTGATGCTATGGTTACATCTATACATATGGTTAAATAAAGCACTGGAAGTATTAGCTGTTCTACAAGCATATTTATGCTGTTTTACCCTAATATCTAACGTTTTACCGGTTTGGCCTATATATACTGAGTTACATTGTGTACATCCGATCGAATACACACAACCAACAACATTATCAGGGCTATTCTTTATTAGGCGTGATTTAACAGTATTATTATACTTAAAGATTACATTAATGCCAATTGCTTTAAGTACAGTTGGAAGGTATTGAAAATTAACATGGTAAGGTAGGCTAAGGATATTTTTACGCTGAAATTCCTTTACAATTACATTATTATAATACCTATTCTTGGCTTTCTTAAGACAGTTATCTAAAAATGAAATAGGATAACATAATTTAGTACCAATATTCATGATATTCATAACTCGGAATCTAAAAATTCAGGACTGACAACTCTCAATGCTCGAAGAAACATAGCAGAGAAAATAGAGGATTTAATCGAAGGATGATGGTCAGAATAAAAATGCACGTAAGAGTTATTATTAGTAGGCTTACGGTAGACTTCATATTTGAACTGATTAGAGCATCTCCAAATTTTTAGATCAAGAAAAGATAGGCTTCCATCATTTTTCTTTTTCAACTGTAAACTTAATAGATGGGACTAAATTGTTGAGCCTACCAAGAAATAAGTCCACATCCAAATTATTAGGCCAAAGGCATAAAATATCATCTATATACCTGTACCAAACCAGGTTAAAATTAACAATCGTGGGCAAAATTCTACTTTCAAAAAATTCCATATATAAATTAGCTAGTACAGGTGAAAGGGGATTTCCCATAGCCAATCCAAACGACATAACATAAAACTTATTTTCAAACTGAAATTTACAATCTTTGACACAGCTTAATTAACTCCATAAGAGTGTTGTGTTGAACAGGGAAAGAATATTCAGAAATCTTATCTTTTAAAAAATCAAGTAGGTCATCAACAGGGACTTTTGTGAATAGCGAGCATACATCGAAGCTTAACAATTTGAAATTAGGGTCATTAGGGAACTTCAGTTTGTCAATAAGATCCATGCTATTTACAATATGTGACTCAGAAATAGAGCCAACTAACGGTGTTAATAAACTAACTAACCATTTTGATAGCTTATAGGTTACGGAGCCCACTGAGCTAACAATAGGCCTCATGGGATTATTAACTTTGTGTGTTTTTACTAAGCCGTACAGATATGGTAGTGACGAATTGATACTAAGAAACTGCTGTGAAAGCCCATTATAGTTATTTTTTAATATTTCTCTTAATTTTCTGTTAAACATTTTATTAACATCCATAACTGTTTTTGTCCATGATGACGATCGAATTGGATTTGTCCGCTTTAGTAATATGTAATGAATCATTATTTTTCAGTGTTTTTAGGGCTTTTTCAAACCTCAGAGGATAATTCGATTCAAACTTCCGTATTAAAAGCACTATACACACAACCTTTGGCTAAAGTCACCTCACTTTCGGAAATATTACTATGTTTTTCAAATTATAAAGACTTAGCAATCAGTAAACTGCTGGGCTTTTTTTTGGGACTGAGAAACCTAACCCAAAACCTAACGCACATTTCATATTGAAGTCTAGTTCTTGGGACGACAAGTTAACAATATTACTAAAATCACTTTTTTTAGTCCAGTAACTATTACGAATTAAATCCTCCAGTCTATTGTTTAATTTCCTATTCTGAGTTCTGCATCTTCTACGTAAGTTGTGGTAAATATCATCCAAAAGTGTACTTCTCCACGCATGAGGAACGGTGGAAAAAAAAATATTTTTTCTTACTTCTGACTCTCTGAAGGCGTTCTTCACTTCAATGCGGGCTATATTAATATGTTTTTTAAAATAATCCTTTCGGTGTCACCAAACGGCGTATCGTCTTAACATACGGTATCGTCTTCCAAGCAGGGATTTTGGGATTACTTTTTCACTATAACACTTCCTAAGGAAATCGAATTGGTTCTTAAGAGAATGTGCATGAGCAATAGCAGAACGGTAACTTCTAAAAATCGATCGGAGAGAAGGGAATATGGTTGTAAAAGAGAAACAGTGAAGAGGACACGCGTGGGCTCCATTATATGGGATGAATTTCACAATAAAACACGTGAAATGAATAAATGCTGCAAACCCACAAGGAAAAAGAAAAACGATTCCAAGGCCTTTCTGTATTCAAAGCTACACCTCGTCAGGGAATGAAGATAAAAGGCGAGATGCCCATAATATATACAATGTACAGGAAAAACAAAACAATTAGCACATACTTAACAAGGGTTAATGAGAGGCAAAAGAAATTTTAACATGATATCGTCAATTTTATACGTCCCCGCACTGTTATTGAAATTGCTTTTAAAATGAATAAATGCACATTCTAGAATATTTCGTTCTATTATATCTCTGTTTTTAACAAGCGCTTTAGAACTACCCCACTTGATGCTATGGTTACATCTATACATATGGTTAAATAAAGCATTGGAAGTATTAGCTGTTCTACAAGCATATTTATGCTGTTTTACCCTAATATACTAACGTTTTACCGGTTTGGCCTATATATACTGAGTTACATTGTGTACATCCGATCGAATACACACAACCAACAACATTATCAGGGCTATTCTTTATTAGGCGTGATTTAACAGTATTATTATACTTAAAGATTACATTAATGCCAATTGCTTTAAGTACAGTTGGAAGGTATTGAAAATTAACATGGTAAGGTAGGCTAAGGATATTTTTACGCTGAAATTCCTTTACAATTACATTATTATAATACCTATTCTTGGCTTTCTTAAGACAGTTATCTAAAAATGAAATAGGATAACATAATTTAGTACCAATATTCATGATATTGCATAACTCGGAATCTAAAAATTCAGGACTGACAACTCTCAATGCTCGAAGAAACATAGCAGAGAAAATAGAGGATTTAATCGAAGGATGATGGTCAGAATAAAAATGCACGTAAGAGTTATTATTAGTAGGCTTACGGTAGACTTCATATTTGAACTGATTAGAGCATCTCCAAATTTTTAGATCAAGAAAAGATAGGCTTCCATCATTTTCTTTTTCAACTGTAAACTTAATAGATGGGACTAAATTGTTGAGCCTACCAAGAAATAAGTCCACATCCAATTATTAGGCCAAAGGCATAAAATATCATCTATATACCTGTACCAAACCAGGTTAAAATTAACAATCGTAGGCAAAATTCTACTTTCAAAAATTCCATATATAAATTAGCTAGTACAGGTGAAAGGGGATTTCCCATAGCCAATCCAAACGACATAACATAAAACTTATTTTCAAACTGAAATTTACAATCTTTGACACACAGCTTAATTAACTCCATAAGAAGTCTAGTTCTTGGGACGACAAGTTAACAATATTACTAAAATCACTTTTTTTAGTCCAGTAACTATTACGAATTAAATCCTCCAGTCTATTGTTTAATTTCCTATTCTGAGTTCTGCATCTTCTACGTAAGTTGTGGTAAATATCATCCAAAAGTGTACTTCTCCACGCATGAGGAACGGTGGAAAAAAATATTTTTTCTTACTTCTGACTCTCTGAAGGCTTCTTCACTTCAATGCGGCTATATAATATGTTTCTTTAAAATAATCCTTTCGGTGTCACCAAACGGCGTATCGTCTAACATAAGGTATCGTCTTCCAAGCAGGGATTTTGGGATTACTTTTTCACTATAACACTTCCTAAGGAAATCGAATTGGTTCTTAAGAGAATGTGCATGAACAATAGCAGAATGGTAACTTCTAAAAATCGATCGGAGAGAAGGGAATATGGTTGTGAAAAGAGAAACAGTGAAGAGGACACGCGTGGGCTCCATTATATGGGATGAATTTCACAACAAAACACGTGAAATGAATAAATGCTGCAAACCCATAAGGAAAAAGAAAAACGATTCCAAGGCCTTTCTTGTATTCAAAGCTACACCTCGTCAGGGAATGAAGCTAAAAGGCGAGATGCCCATAAATATATACAATGTACAGGAAAAACAAAACAATTAGCACATACTTAACAATGGTTAATGAGAGGCAAAGGAAATTTTAACATGATATTGTTAATTTTATACGTCCCCGCACTGTTATTGAAATTGCTTTTAAAATGAATAAATGCACATTCTAGAATATTTCGTTCTATTATATCTCTGTTTTTAACAAGCGCTTTAGAACTACCCCACTTGATGCTATGGTTACATCTATACATATGGTTAAATAAAGCACTGGAAGTATTAGCTGTTCTACAAGCATATTTATGCTGTTTTACCCTAATATCTAACGTTTTACCGGTTTGGCCTGTATATACTGAGTTACATTGTGTACATCCGATCGAATACACACAACCAACAACATTATCAGGGCTATTCTTTATTAGGCGTGATTTAACAGTATTATTATACTTAAAGATTACATTAATGCCAATTGCCTTAAGTACAGTTGGAAGGTATTGAAAATTAACATGGTAAGGTAGGCTAAGGATATTTTTACGCTGAAATTCCTCTACAATTACATTATTATAATACCTATTCTTGGCTTTCTTAAGACAGTTATCTAAAAATGAAATAGGATAACATAATTTAGTACCAATATTCATGATATTGCATAACTCGGAATCTAAAAATTCAGGACAGACAACTCTCAATGCTCGAAGAAACATAGCAGAGAAAATAGAGGATTTAATCGAAGGATGATGGTCAGAATAAAAATGCACGTAAGAGTTATTGTTAGTAGGCTTACGTTAGACTTCATATTTGAACTGATTAGAGCATCTCCAAATTTTTAGATCAAGAAAAGATAGGCTTCCATCATTTTCTTTTTCAACTGTAAACTTAATAGATGGGACTAAATTGTTGAGCCTACCAAGAAATAAGTCCACATCCAAATTATTAGGCCAAAGGCATAAAATATCATCTATATACCTGTACCAAACCAGGTTAAAATTAACAATCGTGTGCAAAATTCTTCTTTCAAAAAATTCCATATATAAATTAGCTAGTACAGGTGAAAGGGGATTTCCCATAGCCAATCCAAACGACATAACATAAAACTTATTTTCAAACTGAAATTTACAATCTTTGACACACAGCTTAATTAACTCCATAAGAAGTCTAGTTCTTGGGACGACAAGTTAACAATATTACTAAAATCACTTTTTTTAGTCCAGTAACTATTACGAATTAAATCCTCCAGTCTATTGTTTAATTTCCTATTCTGAGTTCTGCATCTTCTACGTAAGTTGTGGTAAATATCATCCAAAAGTGTACTTCTCCACGCATGAGGAACGGTGGAAAAAAATATATTTTTTCTTACTTCTGACTCTCTGAAGGCGTTCTTCACTTCAATGCAGGCTATAGTAATATGTTTCTTTAAAATAATCCTTTCGGTGTCACCAAACGGCGTATCGTCTAACATAAGGTATCGTCTTCCAAGCAGGGATTTTGGGATTACTTTTTCACTATAACACTTCCTAAGGAAATCGAATTGGTTCTTAAGAGAATGTGCATGAGCAATAGCAGAATGGTAACTTCTAAAAATCGATCGGAGAGAAGGGAATATGGTTGTAAAAAGAGAAACAGTGAAGAGGACACGCGTGGGCTCCATTATATGGGATGAATTTCACAACAAAACACGTGAAATGAATAAATGCTGCAAACCCCCAAGGAAAAAGAAAAACGATTCCAAGGCCTTTCGTGTATTCAAAGCTACACCTCGTCAGGGAATGAATCTAAAAGGCGAGATGCCCATAAATATATACAATGTACAGGAAAAACAAAACAATTAGCACATACTTAACGAGGGTTAATGAGAGGCAAAGGAAATTTTAACATGATATCGTCAATTTTATACGTCCCCGCACTGTTATTGAAATTGCTTTTAAAATGAATAAATGCACATTCTAGAATATTTCGTTCTTGTATATCTCTGTTCTTAAGCGTGCTTTAGAACTACCCCACTTGATGCTATGGTTACATCTATACATATGGTTAAATAAAGCACTGGAAGTATTAGCTGTTCTACAAGCATATTTATGCTGTTTTACCCTAATATCTAACGTTTTACCGGTTTGGCCTATATATACTGAGTTACATTGTGTACATCCGATCGAATACACACAACCAACAACATTATCAGGGCTATTCTTTATTAGGCGTGATTTAACAGTATTATTATACTTAAAGATTACATTAATGCTAATTGCTTTAAGTACAGTTGGAAGGTATTGAAAATTAACATGGTAAGGTAGGCTAAGGATATTTTTACGCTGAAATTCCTTTACAATTACATTATCATAATACCTATTCTTGGCTTTCTTAAGACAGTTATCTAAAAATGAAATAGGATAACATAATTTAGTACCAATATTCATGATATTCCATAACTCGGAATCTAAAAATTCAGGACTGACAACTCTCAATGCTCGAAGAAACATAGCAGAGAAAATAGAGGATTTAATCGAAGGATGATGGTGAGAATAAAAATGCACGTAAGAGTTATTATTAGTAGGCTTACGGTAGACTTCATATTTGAACTGATTAGAGCATCTCCAAATTTTTAGATCAAGAAAAGATAGGCTTCCATCATTTTCTTTTTCAACTGTAAACTTAATAGATGGGACTAAATTGTTGAGCCTACCAAGAAATAAGTCCACATCTAAATTATTAGGCCAAAGGCATAAAATATCATCTATATACCTGTACCAAACCAGGTTAAAATTAACAATCGTGGGCAAAATTCTACTTTCAAAAAATTCCATATATAAATTGCTAGTACAGGTGAAAGGGGATTTCCCATAGCCAATCCAAACGACATAACATAAAACTTATTTTCAAACTGAAATTTACAATCTTTGACACAGAGCTTAATTAACTCCATAAGAGTGTTGTGTTGAACAGGGAAAGAATATTCAGAAATCTTATCTTTTAAAAAATCAAGTAGGTCATCAACAGGGACTTTTGTGAATAGCGAGCATACATCGAAGCTTAACAATTTGAAATGAGGGTCATTAGGGAACTTCAGTTTGTCAATAAGATCCATGCTATTTACAATATGTGACTCAGAAATAGAGCCAACTAACGGTGTTAATAAAGTAACTAACCATTTTGATAGCTTATAGGTTACGGAGCCCAATGAGCTAACAATAGGCCTCATGGGATTATTAACTTTGTGTGTTTTTACTAAGCCGTACAGATATGGTAGTGACGAATTGATACTAAGAAACTGCTGTGAAAGCCCATTATAGTTATTTTTTAATATTTCTCTTAATTTTCTGTTAAACATTTTATTAACATCCAATAACTGTTTTTGTCCATGATGACGATCGAATTGGATTTGTCCGCTTTAGTAATATGTAATGAATCATTATTTTTCAGTGTTTTTAGGGCTTTTTCAAACCTCAGAGGATAATTCGATTCAAACTTCGTATTAAAAGCACTATACACACAACCTTTGGCTAAAGTCACCTCACTTTCGGAAATATTACTATGTTTTTCAAATTATAAAGACTTAGCAATCAGTAAACTGCTGGGCTTTTTTGGACTGAGAAACCTAACCCAAAACCTAACGCACATTTCATATTGAAGTCTAGTTCTTGGGACAACAAGTTAACAATATTACTAAAATCACTTTTTTTAGTCCAGTAACTATTACGAATTAAATCCTCCAGTCTATTGTTTAATTTCCTATTCTGAGTTCTGCATCTTCTACGTAAGTTGTGGTAAATATCATCCAAAAGTGTACTTCTCCACGCATGAGGAACGGTGGAAAAAAAAATATTTTTTCTTACTTCTGACTCTCTGAAGGCTTTCTTCACTTCAATGCGGGCTATATTAATATGTTTCTTTAAAATAATCCTTTCGGTGTCACCAAACGGCGTATCGTCTTACATAAGGTATCGTCTTCCAAGCAGGGATTTTGGGATTACTTTTTCACTATAACACTTCCTAAGGGAATCGAATTGGTTCTTAAGAGAATGTGCATGAACAATAGCAGAATGGTAACTTCTAAAAATCGATCGGAGAGAAGGGAATATGGTTGTGAAAAGAGAAACAGTGAAGAGGACACGCGTGGGCTCCATTATATGGGATGAATTTCACAACAAAACACGTGAAATGAATAAATGCTGCAAACCCATAAGGAAAAAGAAAAACGATTCCAAGGCCTTTCTTGTATTCAAAGCTACACCTCGTCAGGGAATGAAGCTAAAAGGCGAGATGCCCATAAATATATACAATGTACAGGAAAAACAAAACAATTAGCACATACTTAACAATGGTTAATGAGAGGCAAAGGAAATTTTAACATGATATTGTTAATTTTATACGTCCCCGCACTGTTATTGAAATTGCTTTTAAAATGAATAAATGCACATTCTAGAATATTTCGTTCTATTATATCTCTGTTTTTAACAAGCGCTTTAGAACTACCCCACTTGATGCTATGGTTACATCTATACATATGGTTAAATAAAGCACTGGAAGTATTAGCTGTTCTACAAGCATATTTATGCTGTTTTACCCTAATATCTAACGTTTTACCGGTTTGGCCTGTATATACTGAGTTACATTGTGTACATCCGATCGAATACACACAACCAACAACATTATCAGGGCTATTCTTTATTAGGCGTGATTTAACAGTATTATTATACTTAAAGATTACATTAATGCCAATTGCCTTAAGTACAGTTGGAAGGTATTGAAAATTAACATGGTAAGGTAGGCTAAGGATATTTTTACGCTGAAATTCCTCTACAATTACATTATTATAATACCTATTCTTGGCTTTCTTAAGACAGTTATCTAAAAATGAAATAGGATAACATAATTTAGTACCAATATTCATGATATTGCATAACTCGGAATCTAAAAATTCAGGACAGACAACTCTCAATGCTCGAAGAAACATAGCAGAGAAAATAGAGGATTTAATCGAAAGATGATGGTCAGAATAAAAATGCACGTAAGAGTTATTGTTAGTAGGCTTACGTTAGACTTCATATTTGAACTGATTAGAGCATCTCCAAATTTTTAGATCAAGAAAAGATAGGCTTCCATCATTTTCTTTTTCAACTGTAAACTTAATAGATGGGCTAAATTGTTGAGCCTACCAAGAAATAAGTCCACATCCAAATTATTAGGCCAAAGGCATAAAATATCATCTATATACCTGTACCAAACCAGGTTAAAATTAACAATCGTGTGCAAAATTCTTCTTTCAAAAAATTCCATATATAAATTAGCTAGTACAGGTGAAAGGGGATTTCCCATAGCCAATCCAAACGACATAACATAAAACTTATTTTCAAACTGAAATTTACAATCTTTGACACACAGCTTAATTAACTCCATAAGAAGTCTAGTTCTTGGGACGACAAGTTAACAATATTACTAAAATCACTTTTTTTAGTCCAGTATCTATTACGAATTAAATCCTCCAGTCTATTGTTTAATTTCCTATTCTGAGTTCTGCATCTTCTACGTAAGTTGTGGTAAATATCATCCAAAAGTGTACTTCTCCACGCATGAGGAACGGTGGAAAAAAAATATTTTTTCTTACTTCTGACTCTCTGAAGGCTTTCTCCACTTCAATGCGTGCTATATTAATATGTTTCTTTAAAATAATCCTTTCGGTGTCACCAAACGGCGTATCGTCTAACATAAGGTATCGTCTTCCAAGCAGGGATTTTGGGATTACTTTTTCACTATAACACTTCCTAAGGAAATCGAATTGGTTCTTAAGAGAATGTGCATGAACAATAGCAGAATGGTAACTTCTAAAAATCGATCGGAGAGAAGGGAATATGGTTGTGAAAAGAGAAACAGTGAAGAGGACACGCGTGGGCTCCATTATATGGGATGAATTTCACAACAAAACACGTGAAATGAATAAATGCTGCAAACCCATAAGGAAAAAGAAAAAACGATTCCAAGGCCTTTCGTGTATTCAAAGCTACACCTCGTCAGGGAATGAAGCTAAAAGGCGAGATGCCCATAAATATATACAATGTACAGGAAAAACAAAACAATTAGCACATACTTAACAATGGTTAATGAGAGGCAAAGGAAATTTTAACATGATATTGTTAATTTTATACGTCCCGCACTGTTATTGAAATTGCTTTTAAAATGAATAAATGCACATTCTAGAATATTTCGTTCTATTATATCTCTGTTTTTAACAAGCGCTTTAGAACTACCCCACTTGATGCTATGGTTACATCTATACATATGGTTAAATAAAGCACTGGAAGTATTAGCTGTTCTACAAGCATATTTATGCTGTTTTACCCTAATATCTAACGTTTTACCGGTTTGGCCTGTATATACTGAGTTACATTGTGTACATCCGATCGAATACACACAACCAACAACATTATCAGGGCTATTCTTTACTAGGCGTGATTTAACAGTATAATTATACTTAAAGATTACATTAATGCCAATTGCTTTAAGTACAGTTGGAAGGTATTGAAAATTAACATGGTAAGGTAGGCTAAGGATATTTTTACGCTGAAATTCCTTTACAATTACATTATTATAATACCTATTCTTAGCTTTCTTAAGACAGTTATCTAAAAATGAAATAGGATAACATAATTTAGTACCAATATTCATGATATTGCATAACTCGGAATCTAAAAATTCGGGACTGACAACTCTCAATGCTCGAAGAAACATAGCAGAGAAAATAGAGGATTTAATCGAAGGATGATGGTCAGAATAAAAATGCACGTAAGAGTTATTGTTAGGAGGCTTACGTTAGACTTCATATTTGAACTGATTAGAGCATCTCCAAATTTTTAGATCAAGAAAAGATAGGCTTGTATCATTTTCTTTTTCAACTGTAAACTTAATAGATGGGACTAAATTGTTGAGCCTACCAAGAAATAAGTCCACATCCAAATTATTAGGCCAAAGGCATAAAATATCATCTATATACCTGTACCAAACCAGGTTAAAATTAACAATCGTGGGCAAAATTCTTCTTTCAAAAAATTCCATATATAAATTAGCTAGTACAGGTGAAAGGGGATTTCCCATAGCCAATCCAAACGACATAACATAAAACTTATTTTCAAAGTGAAATTTACAATCTTTGACACACAGCTTAATTAACTCCATAAGAGTGTTGTGTTGAATAGGGAAAGAACATTCAGAAATCTTATCTTTTAAAAAATCAAGTACGACATCAACAGGGACTTTTGTGAATAGCGAGCATACATCGAAGCTTAACAATTTGAAATTAGGGTCATTAGGGAACTTCAGTTTGTCAATAAGATCCATGCTATTTACAATATGTGACTCAGAAATAGAGCCAACTAACGGTGTTAATAAACTAACTACCATTTTGATAGCTTATAGGTTACGGAGCCCACTGAGCTAACAATAGGCCTCATGGGATTATTAACTTTGTGGTATTTACTAAGCCGTACAGATATGGTAGTGACGAATTGATACTAAGAAACTGCTGTGAAAGCCCATTATAGTTATTTTTTAATATTTCTCTTAATTTTCTGTTAAACATTTTATTAACATCCTCCAATGGGTCTCTATTTAGAGGTTTGTACGTGTCACGATCACTTAATAACGTATTCATCTTTTCAACATAACTGTTTTTGTCCATGATGACGATCGAATTGGAATTGTCCGCTTTAGTAATATGTAATGAATCATTATTTTTCAGTGTTTTTAGGGCTTTTTCAAACCTCAGAGGATTTCGATTCAAACTTCGTATTAAAAGCACTATACACACAACCTTTGGCTAAAGTCACCTCACTTTCGGAAATATTACTATGTTTTTCAATATTAATAAAAGACTTAGCAATCAGTAAACTGCTGGGCTTTTTTAGGACTGAGAAACCTAACCCAAAACCTAACGCACATTTCATATTGAAGTCTAGTTCTTGGGACAACAAGTTAACAATATTACTAAAATCACTTTTTTTAGTCCAGTAACTATTACGAATTAATCCTCCAGTCTATTGTTTAATTTCCTATTCTGAGTTCTGCATCTTCTACGTAAGTTGTGGTAAATATCATCCAAAGTGTACTTCTCCACGCCTGAGGAACGGTGGAAAAAAAAATATTTTTTCTTACTTCTGACTCTCTGAAGGCTTTCTTCACTTCAATGCGGGCTATATTAATATTTTCTTTAAAATAATCTTTCGGTGTCCCAAACGCGTATCGTCTTACATAAGGTATCGTCTTCCAAGCAGGGATTTGGGATTACTTTTTCACTATAACACTTCCTAAGGGAATCGAATTGGTTCTTAAGAGAATGTGCATGAACAATAGCAGAATGGTAACTTCTAAAAATCGATCGGAGAGAAGGGAATATGGTTGTGAAAAGAGAAACAGTGAAGAGGACACGCGTGGGCTCCATTATATGGGATGAATTTCACAACAAAACACGTGAATGAATAAATGCTGCAAACCCAAAGGAAAAAGAAAAACGATTCCAAGGCCTTTCGTGTATTCAAAGCTACACCTCGTCAGGGAATGAAGATAAAAGGCGAGATGCCCATAAATATATACAATGTACAGGAAAAACAAAACAATTAGCACATACTTAACAAGGGTTAATGAGAGGCAAAAGAAATTTTAACATGATATCGTCAATTTTATACGTCCCCGCACTGTTATTGAAATTGCTTTTAAAATGAATAAATGCACATTCTAGAATATTTCGTTCTATTATATCTCTGTTTTTAACAAGCGCTTTAGAACTACCCCACTTGATGCTATGGTTACATCTATACATATGGTTAAATAAAGCATTGGAAGTATTAGCTGTTCTACAAGCATATTTATGCTGTTTTACCCTAATATCTAACGTTTTACCGGTTTGGCCTTATATACTGAGTTACATTGTGTACATCCGATCGAATACACACAACCAACAACATTATCAGGGCTATTCTTTATTAGGCGTGATTTAACAGTATTATTATACTTAAAGATTACATTAATGCCAATTGCTTTAAGTACAGTTGGAAGGTATTGAAAATTAACATGGTAAGGTAGGCTAAGGATATTTTTACGCTGAAATTCCTTTACAATTACATTATTATAATACCTATTCTTGGCTTTCTTAAGACAGTTATCTAAAAATGAAATAGGATAACATAATTTAGTACCAATATTCATGATATTGCATAACTCGGAATCTAAAAATTCAGGACTGACAACTCTCAATGCTCGAAGAAACATAGCAGAGAAAATAGAGGATTTAATCGAAGGATGATGGTCAGAATAAAAATGCACGTAAGAGTTATTATTAGTAGGCTTACGGTAGACTTCATATTTGAACTGATTAGAGCATCTCCAAATTTTTAGATCAAGAAAAGATAGGCTTCCATCATTTTCTTTTTCAACTGTAAACTTAATAGATGGGACTAAATTGTTGAGCCTACCAAGAAATAAGTCCACATCCAAATTATTAGGCCAAAGGCATAAAATATCATCTATATACCTGTACCAAACCAGGTTAAAATTAACAATCGTAGGCAAAATTCTACTTTCAAAAAATTCCATATATAAATTAGCTAGTACAGGTGAAAGGGGATTTCCCATAGCCAATCCAAACGACATAACATAAAACTTATTTTCAAACTGAAATTTACAATCTTTGACACACAGCTTAATTAACTCCATAAGAAGTCTAGTTCTTGGGACGACAAGTTAACAATATTACTAAAATCACTTTTTTTAGTCCAGTAACTATTACGAATTAAATCCTCCAGTCTATTGTTTAATTTCCTATTCTGAGTTCTGCATCTTCTACGTAAGTTGTGGTAAATATCATCCAAAAGTGTACTTCTCCACGCATGAGGAACGGTGGAAAAAAATATATTTTTTCTTACTTCTGACTCTCTGAAGGCGTTCTTCACTTCAATGCAGGCTATAGTAATATGTTTCTTTAAAATAATCCTTTCGGTGTCACCAAACGGCGTATCGTCTAACATAAGGTATCGTCTTCCAAGCAGGGATTTTGGGATTACTTTTTCACTATAACACTTCCTAAGGAAATCGAATTGGTTCTTAAGAGAATGTGCATGAGCAATAGCAGAATGGTAACTTCTAAAAATCGATCGGAGAGAAGGGAATATGGTTGTAAAAAGAGAAACAGTGAAGAGGACACGCGTGGGCTCCATTATATGGGATGAATTTCACAACAAAACACGTGAAATGAATAAATGCTGCAAACCCAAAGGAAAAAGAAAAACGATTCCAAGGCCTTTCGTGTATTCAAAGCTACACCTCGTCAGGGAATGAAGCTAAAAGGCGAGATGCCCATAAATATATACAATGTACAGGAAAAACAAAACAATTAGCACATACTTAACAGGTTAATGAGAGGCAAAGGAAATTTTAACATGATATCGTCAATTTTATACGTCCCCGCACTGTTATTGAAATTGCTTTTAAAATGAATAAATGCACATTCTAGAATATTTCGTTCTTTATATCTCTGTTTTTAACAAGCGCTTTAGAACTACCCCACTTGATGCTATGGTTACATCTATACATATGGTTAAATAAAGCACTGGAAGTATTAGCTGTTCTACAAGCATATTTATGCTGTTTTAATATCTAACGTTTTACCGGTTTGGCCTGTATATACTGAGTTACATTGTGTACATCCGATCGAATACACACAACCAACAACATTATCAGGGCTATTCTTTATTAGGCGTGATTTAACAGTATTATTATACTTAAAGATTACATTAATGCCAATTGCTTAAGTACAGTTGGAAGGTATTGAAAATTAACATGGTAAGGTAGGCTAAGGATATTTTTACGCTGAAATTCCTTTACAATTACATTATTATAATACCTATTCTTGGCTTTCTTAAGACAGTTATCTAAAAATGAAATAGGATAACATAATTTAGTACCAATATTCATGATATTGCATAACTCGGAATCTAAAAATTCAGGACTGACAACTCTCAATGCTCGAAGAAACATAGCAGAGAAAATAGAGGATTTAATCGAAGGATGATGGTCAGAATAAAAATGCACGTAAGAGTTATTATTAGTAGGCTTACGTTAGACTTCATATTTGAACTGATTAGAGCATCTCCAAATTTTTAGATCAAGAAAAGATAGGCTTCCATCATTTTCTTTTCAACTGTAAACTTAATAGATGGGACTAAATTGTTGAGCCTACCAAGAAATAAGTCCACATCCAAATTATTAGGCCAAAGGCATAAAATATCATCTATATACCTGTACCAAACCAGGTTAAAATTAACAATCGTGGGCAAAATTCTTCTTTCAAAAAATTCCATATATAAATTGCTAGTACAGGTGAAAGGGGATTTCCCATAGCCAATCCAAACGACATAACATAAACTTATTTTCAAACTGAAATTTACAATCTTTGACACAGAGCTTAATTAACTCCATAAGAGTGTTGTGTTGAACAGGAAAGAATATTCAGAAATCTTATCTTTTAAAAAATCAAGTAGGTCATCAACAGGACTTTTGTGAATAGCGAGCATACATCGAAGCTTAACAATTTGAAATGAGGGTCATTAGGGAACTTCAGTTTGTCAATAAGATCCATGCTATTTACAATATGTGACTCAGAAATAGAGCCAACTAACGGTGTTAATAAAGTAACTAACCATTTTGATAGCTTATAGGTTACGGAGCCCAATGAGCTAACAATAGGCCTCATGGGATTATTAACTTTGTGTGTTTTTACTAAGCCGTACAGATATGGTAGTGACGAATTGATACTAAGAAACTGCTGTGAAAGCCCATTATAGTTATTTTTTAATATTTCTCTTAATTTTCTGTTAAACATTTTATTAACATCCATAACTGTTTTTGTCCATGATGACGATCGAATTGGATTTGTCCGCTTTAGTAATATGTAATGAATCATTATTTTTCAGTGTTTTTAGGGCTTTTTCAAACCTCAGAGGATAATTCGATTCAAACTTCGTATTAAAAGCACTATACACACAACACTTTGGCTAAAGTCACCTCACTTTCGGAAATATTACTATGTTTTTCATAATTATTGAAAGACTTAGCAATCAGTAAACTGCTGGGCTTTTTTGGGACTGAGAAACCTAACCCAAAACCTAACGCACATTTCATATTGAAGTCTAGTTCTTGGGACAACAAGTTAACAATATTACTAAAATCACTTTTTTTAGTCCAGTAACTATTACGAATTAAATCCTCCAGTCTATTGTTTAATTTCCTATTCTGAGTTCTGCATCTTCTACGTAAGTTGTGGTAAATATCATCCAAAAGTGTACTTCTCCACGCATGAGGAACGGTGGAAAAAAATATTTTTTTCTTACTTCTGACTCTCTGAAGGCTTTCTTCACTTCAATGCGGGCTATATTAATATGTTTCTTTAAAATAATCCTTTCGGTGTCACCAAACGGCGTATCGTCTTACATAAGGTATCGTCTTCCAAGCAGGGATTTTGGGATTACTTTTTCACTATAACACTTCCTAAGGGAATCGAATTGGTTCTTAAGAGAATGTGCATGAACAATAGCAGAATGGTAACTTCTAAAAATCGATCGGAGAGAAGGGAATATGGTTGTGAAAAGAGAAACAGTGAAGAGGACACGCGTGGGCTCCATTATATGGGATGAATTTCACAACAAAACACGTGAAATGAATAAATGCTGCAAACCCATAAGGAAAAAGAAAAACGATTCCAAGGCCTTTCTTGTATTCAAAGCTACACCTCGTCAGGGAATGAAGCTAAAAGGCGAGATGCCCATAAATATATACAATGTACAGGAAAAACAAAACAATTAGCACATACTTAACAATGGTTAATGAGAGGCAAAGGAAATTTTAACATGATATTGTTAATTTTATACGTCCCCGCACTGTTATTGAAATTGCTTTTAAAATGAATAAATGCACATTCTAGAATATTTCGTTCTATTATATCTCTGTTTTTAACAAGCGCTTTAGAACTACCCCACTTGATGCTATGGTTACATCTATACATATGGTTAAATAAAGCACTGGAAGTATTAGCTGTTCTACAAGCATATTTATGCTGTTTTACCCTAATATCTAACGTTTTACCGGTTTGGCCTGTATATACTGAGTTACATTGTGTACATCCGATCGAATACACACAACCAACAACATTATCAGGGCTATTCTTTATTAGGCGTGATTTAACAGTATTATTATACTTAAAGATTACATTAATGCCAATTGCCTTAAGTACAGTTGGAAGGTATTGAAAATTAACATGGTAAGGTAGGCTAAGGATATTTTTACGCTGAAATTCCTCTACAATTACATTATTATAATACCTATTCTTGGCTTTCTTAAGACAGTTATCTAAAAATGAAATAGGATAACATAATTTAGTACCAATATTCATGATATTGCATAACTCGGAATCTAAAAATTCAGGACAGACAACTCTCAATGCTCGAAGAAACATAGCAGAGAAAATAGAGGATTTAATCGAAGATGATGGTCAGAATAAAAATGCACGTAAGAGTTATTGTTAGTAGGCTTACGTTAGACTTCATATTTGAACTGATTAGAGCATCTCCAAATTTTTAGATCAAGAAAAGATAGGCTTCCATCATTTTCTTTTTCAACTGTAAACTTAATAGATGGGACTAAATTGTTGAGCCTACCAAGAAATAAGTCCACATCCAAATTATTAGGCCAAAGGCATAAAATATCATCTATATACCTGTACCAAACCAGGTTAAAATTAACAATCGTGTGCAAAATTCTTCTTTCAAAAAATTCCATATATAAATTAGCTAGTACAGGTGAAAGGGGATTTCCCATAGCCAATCCAAACGACATAACATAAAACTTATTTTCAAACTGAAATTTACAATCTTTGACACACAGCTTAATTAACTCCATAAGAAGTCTAGTTCTTGGGACGACAAGTTAACAATATTACTAAAATCACTTTTTTTAGTCCAGTACTATTACGAATTAAATCCTCCAGTCTATTGTTTAATTTCCTATTCTGAGTTCTGCATCTTCTACGTAAGTTGTGGTAAATATCATCCAAAAGTGTACTTCTCCACGCATGAGGAACGGTGGAAAAAAAATATTTTTTCTTACTTCTGACTCTCTGAAGGCGTTCTTCACTTCAATGCGGCTATATTAATATGTTTCTTTAAAATAATCCTTTCGGTGTCACCAAACGGCGTATCGTCTAACATACGGTATCGTCTTCCAAGCAGGGATTTTGGGATTACTTTTTCACTATAACACTTCCTAAGGAAATCGAATTGGTTCTTAAGAGAATGTGCATGAGCAATAGCAGAACGGTAACTTCTAAAAATCGATCGGAGAGAAGGGAATATGGTTGTAAAAGAGAAACAGTGAAGAGGACACGCGTGGGCTCCATTATATGGGATGAATTTCACAATAAAACACGTGAAATGAATAAATGCTGCAAACCCAAGGAAAAAGAAAAACGATTCCAAGGCCTTTCGTGTATTCAAAGCTACACCTCGTCAGGGAATGAAGCTAAAAGGCGAGATGCCCATAAATATATACAATGTACAGGAAAAACAAAACAATTAGCACATACTTAACAAGGGTTAATGAGAGGCAAAGAAATTTTAACATGATATCGTCAATTTTATACGTCCCCGCACTGTTATTGAAATTGCTTTTAAAATGAATAAATGCACATTCTAGAATATTTCGTTCTATTATATCTCTGTTTTTAACAAGCGCTTTAGAACTACCCCACTTGATGCTATGGTTACATCTATACATATGGTTAAATAAAGCATGGAAGTATTAGCTGTTCTACAAGCATATTTATGCTGTTTTACCCTAATATCTAACGTTTTACCGGTTTGGCCTTATATACTGAGTTACATTGTGTACATCCGATCGAATACACACAACCAACAACATTATCAGGGCTATTCTTTATTAGGCGTGATTTAACAGTATTATTATACTTAAAGATTACATTAATGCCAATTGCTTTAAGTACAGTTGGAAGGTATTGAAAATTAACATGGTAAGGTAGGCTAAGGATATTTTTACGCTGAAATTCCTTTACAATTACATTATTATAATACCTATTCTTGGCTTTCTTAAGACAGTTATCTAAAAATGAAATAGGATAACATAATTTAGTACCAATATTCATGATATTGCATAACTCGGAATCTAAAAATTCAGGACTGACAACTCTCAATGCTCGAAGAAACATAGCAGAGAAAATAGAGGATTTAATCGAAGGATGATGGTCAGAATAAAAATGCACGTAAGAGTTATTATTAGGGCTTACGGTAGACTTCATATTTGAACTGATTAGAGCATCTCCAAATTTTTAGATCAAGAAAAGATAGGCTTCCATCATTTTCTTTTTCAACTGTAAACTTAATAGATGGGACTAAATTGTTGAGCCTACCAAGAAATAAGTCCACATCCAAATTATTAGGCCAAAGGCATAAAATATCATCTATATACCTGTACCAAACCAGGTTAAAATTAACAATCGTGGCAAAATTCTACTTTCAAAAAATTCCATATATAAATTAGCTAGTACAGGTGAAAGGGGATTTCCCATAGCCAATCCAAACGACATAACATAAAACTTATTTTCAAACTGAAATTTACAATCTTTGACACACAGCTTAATTAACTCCATAAGAGTGTTGTGTTGAATAGGGAAAGAATTCAGAAATCTTATCTTTTAAAAAATCAAGTAGACATCAACAGGGACTTTTGTGAATAGCGAGCATACATCGAAGCTTAACAATTTGAAATTAGGGTCATTAGGGAACTTCAGTTTGTCAATAAGATCCATGCTATTTACAATATGTGACTCAGAAATAGAGCCAACTAACGGTGTTAATAAACTAACTAACCATTTTGATAGCTTATAGGTTACGGAGCCCACTGAGCTAACAATAGGCCTCATGGGATTATTAACTTTGTGTGTTTTTACTAAGCCGTACAGATATGGTAGTGACGAATTGATACTAAGAAACTGCTGTGAAAGCCCATTATAGTTATTTTTTAATATTTCTCTTAATTTTCTGTTAAACATTTTATTAACATCCTCCAATGGGTCTCTATTTAGAGGTTTGTACGTGTCACGATCACTTAATAACGTATTCATCTTTTCAACATAACTGTTTTTGTCCATGATGACGATCGAATTGGATTTGTCCGCTTTAGTAATATGTAATGAATCATTATTTTTCAGTGTTTTTAGGGCTTTTTCAAACCTCAGAGGATAATTCGATTCAAACTTCGTATTAAAAGCACTATACACACAACCTTTGGCTAAAGTCACCTCACTTTCGGAAATATTACTATGTTTTTCAAATTAATAAAAGACTTAGCAATCAGTAAACTGCTGGGCTTTTTTGGACTGAGAAACCTAACCCAAAACCTAACGCACATTTCATATTGAAGTCTAGTTCTTGGGACGACAAGTTAACAATATTACTAAAATCACTTTTTTTAGTCCAGTAACTATTACGAATTAAATCCTCCAGTCTATTGTTTAATTTCCTATTCTGAGTTCTGCATCTTCTACGTAAGTTGTGGTAAATATCATCCAAAAGTGTACTTCTCCACGCATGAGGAACGGTGGAAAAAAAATATTTTTTCTTACTTCTGACTCTCTGAAGGCGTTCTTCACTTCAATGCGGGCTATATTAATATGTTTCTTTAAAATAATCCTTTCGGTGTCACCAAACGGCGTATCGTCTAACATAAGGTATCGTCTTCCAAGCAGGGATTTTGGGATTACTTTTTCACTATAACACTTCCTAAGGAAATCGAATTGGTTCTTAAGAGAATGTGCATGAGCAATAGCAGAATGGTAACTTCTAAAAATCGATCGGAGAGAAGGGAATATGGTTGTGAAAAGAGAAACAGTGAAGAGGACACGCGTGGGCTCCATTATATGGGATGAATTTCACAATAAAACACGTGAAATGAATAAATGCTGCAAACCCAAAGGAAAAAGAAAAACGATTCCAAGGCCTTTCGTGTATTCAAAGCTACACCTCGTCAGGGAATGAAGCTAAAAGGCGAGATGCCCATAAATATACAATGTACAGGAAAAACAAAACAATTAGCACATACTTAACAAGGTTAATGAGAGGCAAAGAAATTTTAACATGATATCGTCAATTTTATACGTCCCCGCACTGTTATTGAAATTGCTTTTAAAATGAATAAATGCACATTCTAGAATATTTCGTTCTATTATATCTCTGTTTTTAACAAGCGCTTTAGAACTACCCCACTTGATGCTATGGTTACATCTATACATATGGTTAAATAAAGCACTGGAAGTATTAGCTGTTCTACAAGCATATTTATGCTGTTTTACCCTAATATCTAACGTTTTACCGGTTTGGCCTGTATATACTGAGTTACATTGTGTACATCCGATCGAATACACACAACCAACAACATTATCAGGGCTATTCTTTATTAGGCGTGATTTAACAGTATTATTATACTTAAAGATTACATTAATGCCAATTGCTTTAAGTACAGTTGGAAGGTATTGAAAATTAACATGGTAAGGTAGGCTAAGGATATTTTTACGCTGAAATTCCTTACAATTACATTATTATAATACCTATTCTTGGCTTTCTTAAGACAGTTATCTAAAAATGAAATAGGATAACATAATTTAGTACCAATATTCATGATATTGCATAACTCGGAATCTAAAAATTCAGGACAGACAACTCTCAATGCTCGAAGAAACATAGCAGAGAAAATAGAGGATTTAATCGAAGGATGATGGTCAGAATAAAAATGCACGTAAGAGTTATTGTTAGTAGGCTTACGTAGACTTCATATTTGAACTGATTAGAGCATCTCCAAATTTTTAGATCAAGAAAAGATAGGCTTCCATCATTTTCTTTTTCAACTGTAAACTTAATAGATGGGACTAAATTGTTGAGCCTACCAAGAAATAAGTCCACATCCAAATTATTAGGCCAAAGGCATAAAATATCATCTATATACCTGTACCAAACCAGGTTAAAATTAACAATCGTGGCAAAATTCTTCTTTCAAAAAATTCCATATATAAATTAGCTAGTACAGGTGAAAGGGGATTTCCCATAGCCAATCCAAACGACATAACATAAAACTTATTTTCAAACTGAAATTTACAATCTTTGACACACAGCTTAATTAACTCCATAAGAAGTCTAGTTCTTGGGACGACAAGTTAACAATATTACTAAAATCACTTTTTTTAGTCCAGTAACTATTACGAATTAAATCCTCCAGTCTATTGTTTAATTTCCTATTCTGAGTTCTGCATCTTCTACGTAAGTTGTGGTAAATATCATCCAAAAGTGTACTTCTCCACGCATGAGGAACGGTGGAAAAAAATATATTTTTTCTTACTTCTGACTCTCTGAAGGCGTTCTTCACTTCAATGCAGGCTATAGTAATATGTTTCTTTAAAATAATCCTTTCGGTGTCACCAAACGGCGTATCGTCTAACATAAGGTATCGTCTTCCAAGCAGGGATTTTGGGATTACTTTTTCACTATAACACTTCCTAAGGAAATCGAATTGGTTCTTAAGAGAATGTGCATGAGCAATAGCAGAATGGTAACTTCTAAAAATCGATCGGAGAGAAGGGAATATGGTTGTAAAAAGAGAAACAGTGAAGAGGACACGCGTGGGCTCCATTATATGGGATGAATTTCACAACAAAACACGTGAAATGAATAAATGCTGCAAACCCCAAGGAAAAAGAAAAACGATTCCAAGGCCTTTCGTGTATTCAAAGCTACACCTCGTCAGGGAATGAATCTAAAAGGCGAGATGCCCATAAATATATACAATGTACAGGAAAAACAAAACAATTAGCACATACTTAACGAGGGTTAATGAGAGGCAAAGGAAATTTTAACATGATATCGTCAATTTTATACGTCCCCGCACTGTTATTGAAATTGCTTTTAAAATGAATAAATGCACATTCTAGAATATTTCGTTCTTGTATATCTCTGTTTTTAACAAGTGCTTTAGAACTACCCCACTTGATGCTATGGTTACATCTATACATATGGTTAAATAAAGCACTGGAAGTATTAGCTGTTCTACAAGTATTTATGCTGTTTTACCCTAATATCTAACGTTTTACCGGTTTGGCCTATATATACTGAGTTACATTGTGTACATCCGATCGAATACACACAACCAACAACATTATCAGGGCTATTCTTTATTAGGCGTGATTTAACAGTATTATTATACTTAAAGATTACATTAATGCTAATTGCTTTAAGTACAGTTGGAAGGTATTGAAAATTAACATGGTAAGGTAGGCTAAGGATATTTTTACGCTGAAATTCCTTTACAATTACATTATCATAATACCTATTCTTGGCTTTCTTAAGACAGTTATCTAAAAATGAAATAGGATAACATAATTTAGTACCAATATTCATGATATTCATAACTCGGAATCTAAAAATTCAGGACTGACAACTCTCAATGCTCGAAGAAACATAGCAGAGAAAATAGAGGATTTAATCGAAGGATGATGGTGAGAATAAAAATGCACGTAAGAGTTATTATTAGTAGGCTTACGGTAGACTTCATATTTGAACTGATTAGAGCATCTCCAAATTTTTAGATCAAGAAAAGATAGGCTTCCATCATTTTCTTTTTCAACTGTAAACTTAATAGATGGGACTAAATTGTTGAGCCTACCAAGAAATAAGTCCACATCTAAATTATTAGGCCAAAGGCATAAAATATCATCTATATACCTGTACCAAACCAGGTTAAAATTAACAATCGTGGGCAAAATTCTACTTTCAAAAAATTCCATATATAAATTGCTAGTACAGGTGAAAGGGGATTTCCCATAGCCAATCCAAACGACATAACATAAAACTTATTTTCAAACTGAAATTTACAATCTTTGACACAGAGCTTAATTAACTCCATAAGAGTGTTGTGTTGAACAGGGAAAGAATATTCAGAAATCTTATCTTTTAAAAAATCAAGTAGGTCATCAACAGGGACTTTTGTGAATAGCGAGCATACATCGAAGCTTAACAATTTGAAATGAGGGTCATTAGGGAACTTCAGTTTGTCAATAAGATCCATGCTATTTACAATATGTGACTCAGAAATAGAGCCAACTAACGGTGTTAATAAAGTAACTAACCATTTTGATAGCTTATAGGTTACGGAGCCCATGAGCTAACAATAGGCCTCATGGGATTATTAACTTTGTGTGTTTTTACTAAGCCGTACAGATATGGTAGTGACGAATTGATACTAAGAAACTGCTGTGAAAGCCCATTATAGTTATTTTTTAATATTTCTCTTAATTTTCTGTTAACATTTTATTAACATCCATAACTGTTTTTGTCCATGATGACGATCGAATTGGATTTGTCCGCTTTAGTAATATGTAATGAATCATTATTTTTCAGTGTTTTTAGGGCTTTTTCAAACCTCAGAGGATAATTCGATTCAAACTTCGTATTAAAAGCACTATACACACAACCTTTGGCTAAAGTCACCTCACTTTCGGAAATATTACTATGTTTTTCATAATTATTGAAAGACTTAGCAATCAGTAAACTGCTGGGCTTTTTTGGGACTGAGAAACCTAACCCAAAACCTAACGCACATTTCATATTGAAGTCTAGTTCTTGGGACAACAAGTTAACAATATTACTAAAATCACTTTTTTTAGTCCAGTAACTATTACGAATTAAATCCTCCAGTCTATTGTTTAATTTCCTATTCTGAGTTCTGCATCTTCTACGTAAGTTGTGGTAAATATCATCCAAAAGTGTACTTCTCCACGCATGAGGAACGGTGGAAAAAAAATATTTTTTCTTACTTCTGACTCTCTGAAGGCTTTCTTCACTTCAATGCGGGCTATATTAATATGTTTTTTAAAATAATCCTTTCGGTGTCACCAAACGGCGTATCGTCTTACATAAGGTATCGTCTTCCAAGCAGGGATTTTGGGATTACTTTTTCACTATAACACTTCCTAAGGAATCGAATTGGTTCTTAAGAGAATGTGCATGAACAATAGCAGAATGGTAACTTCTAAAAATCGATCGGAGAGAAGGGAATATGGTTGTGAAAAGAGAAACAGTGAAGAGGACACGCGTGGGCTCCATTATATGGGATGAATTTCACAACAAAACACGTGAAATGAATAAATGCTGCAAACCCATAAGGAAAAAGAAAAACGATTCCAAGGCCTTTCTTGTATTCAAAGCTACACCTCGTCAGGGAATGAAGCTAAAAGGCGAGATGCCCATAAATATATACAATGTACAGGAAAAACAAAACAATTAGCACATACTTAACAATGGTTAATGAGAGGCAAAGGAAATTTTAACATGATATTGTTAATTTTATACGTCCCCGCACTGTTATTGAAATTGCTTTTAAAATGAATAAATGCACATTCTAGAATATTTCGTTCTATTATATCTCTGTTTTTAACAAGCGCTTTAGAACTACCCCACTTGATGCTATGGTTACATCTATACATATGGTTAAATAAAGCACTGGAAGTATTAGCTGTTCTACAAGCATATTTATGCTGTTTTACCCTAATATCTAACGTTTTACCGGTTTGGCCTGTATATACTGAGTTACATTGTGTACATCCGATCGAATACACACAACCAACAACATTATCAGGGCTATTCTTTATTAGGCGTGATTTAACAGTATTATTATACTTAAAGATTACATTAATGCCAATTGCCTTAAGTACAGTTGGAAGGTATTGAAAATTAACATGGTAAGGTAGGCTAAGGATATTTTTACGCTGAAATTCCTCTACAATTACATTATTATAATACCTATTCTTGGCTTTCTTAAGACAGTTATCTAAAAATGAAATAGGATAACATAATTTAGTACCAATATTCATGATATTGCATAACTCGGAATCTAAAAATTCAGGACAGACAACTCTCAATGCTCGAAGAAACATAGCAGAGAAAATAGAGGATTTAATCGAAGGATGATGGTCAGAATAAAAATGCACGTAAGAGTTATTGTTAGTAGGCTTACGTTAGACTTCATATTTGAACTGATTAGAGCATCTCCAAATTTTTAGATCAAGAAAAGATAGGCTTCCATCATTTTCTTTTTCAACTGTAAACTTAATAGATGGGACTAAATTGTTGAGCCTACCAAGAAATAAGTCCACATCCAAATTATTAGGCCAAAGGCATAAAATATCATCTATATACCTGTACCAAACCAGGTTAAAATTAACAATCGTGTGCAAAATTCTTCTTTCAAAAAATTCCATATATAAATTAGCTAGTACAGGTGAAAGGGGATTTCCCATAGCCAATCCAAACGACATAACATAAAACTTATTTTCAAACTGAAATTTACAATCTTTGACACACAGCTTAATTAACTCCATAAGAAGTCTAGTTCTTGGGACGACAAGTTAACAATATTACTAAAATCACTTTTTTTAGTCCAGTAACTATTACGAATTAAATCCTCCAGTCTATTGTTTAATTTCCTATTCTGAGTTCTGCATCTTCTACGTAAGTTGTGGTAAATATCATCCAAAAGTGTACTTCTCCACGCATGAGGAACGGTGGAAAAAAATATATTTTTTCTTACTTCTGACTCTCTGAAGGCGTTCTTCACTTCAATGCAGGCTATAGTAATATGTTTCTTTAAAATAATCCTTTCGGTGTCACCAAACGGCGTATCGTCTAACATAAGGTATCGTCTTCCAAGCAGGGATTTTGGGATTACTTTTTCACTATAACACTTCCTAAGGAAATCGAATTGGTTCTTAAGAGAATGTGCATGAGCAATAGCAGAATGGTAACTTCTAAAAATCGATCGGAGAGAAGGGAATATGGTTGTAAAAAGAAACAGTGAAGAGGACACGCGTGGGCTCCATTATATGGGATGAATTTCACAACAAAACACGTGAAATGAATAAATGCTGCAAACCCAAGGAAAAAGAAAAACGATTCCAAGGCCTTTCGTGTATTCAAAGCTACACCTCGTCAGGGAATGAATCTAAAAGGCGAGATGCCCATAAATATATACAATGTACAGGAAAAACAAAACAATTAGCACATACTTAACGAGGGTTAATGAGAGGCAAAGGAAATTTTAACATGATATCGTCAATTTTATACGTCCCCGCACTGTTATTGAAATTGCTTTTAAAATGAATAAATGCACATTCTAGAATATTTCGTTCTTGTATATCTCTGTTCTTAACAAGTGCTTTAGAACTACCCCACTTGATGCTATGGTTACATCTATACATATGGTTAAATAAAGCACTGGAAGTATTAGCTGTTCTACAAGCATATTTATGCTGTTTTACCCTAATATCTAACGTTTTACCGGTTTGGCCTATATATACTGAGTTACATTGTGTACATCCGATCGAATACACACAACCAACAACATTATCAGGGCTATTCTTTATTAGGCGTGATTTAACAGTATTATTATACTTAAAGATTACATTAATGCTAATTGCTTTAAGTACAGTTGGAAGGTATTGAAAATTAACATGGTAAGGTAGGCTAAGGATATTTTTACGCTGAAATTCCTTTACAATTACATTATCATATACCTATTCTTGGCTTTCTTAAGACAGTTATCTAAAAATGAAATAGGATAACATAATTTAGTACCAATATTCATGATATTGCCATAACTCGGAATCTAAAAATTCAGGACTGACAACTCTCAATGCTCGAAGAAACATAGCAGAGAAAATAGAGGATTTAATCGAAGGATGATGGTGAGAATAAAAATGCACGTAAGAGTTATTATTAGTAGGCTTACGGTAGACTTCATATTTGAACTGATTAGAGCATCTCCAAATTTTTAGATCAAGAAAAGATAGGCTTCCATCATTTTCTTTTTCAACTGTAAACTTAATAGATGGGACTAAATTGTTGAGCCTACCAAGAAATAAGTCCACATCCAAATTATTAGGCCAAAGGCATAAAATATCATCTATATACCTGTACCAAACCAGGTTAAAATTAACAATCGTGGGCAAAATTCTACTTTCAAAAAATTCCATATATAAATTGCTAGTACAGGTGAAAGGGGATTTCCCATAGCCAATCCAAACGACATAACATAAAACTTATTTTCAAACTGAAATTTACAATCTTTGACACAGAGCTTAATTAACTCCATAAGAGTGTTGTGTTGAACAGGGAAAGAATATTCAGAAATCTTATCTTTTAAAAAATCAAGTAGGTCATCAACAGGGACTTTTGTGAATAGCGAGCATACATCGAAGCTTAACAATTTGAAATGAGGGTCATTAGGGAACTTCAGTTTGTCAATAAGATCCATGCTATTTACAATATGTGACTCAGAAATAGAGCCAACTAACGGTGTTAATAAAGTAACTAACCATTTTGATAGCTTATAGGTTACGGAGCCCAATGAGCTAACAATAGGCCTCATGGGATTATTAACTTTGTGTGTTTTTACTAAGCCGTACAGATATGGTAGTGACGAATTGATACTAAGAAACTGCTGTGAAAGCCCATTATAGTTATTTTTTTAATATTTCTCTTAATTTTCTGTTAAACATTTTATTAACATCCATAACTGTTTTTGTCCATGATGACGATCGAATTGGATTTGTCCGCTTTAGTAATATGTAATGAATCATTATTTTTCAGTGTTTTTAGGGCTTTTTCAAACCTCAGAGGATAATTCGATTCAAACTTCGTATTAAAAGCACTATACACACAACCTTTGGCTAAAGTCACCTCACTTTCGGAAATATTACTATGTTTTTCAAATTATTGAAAACTTAGCAATCAGTAAACTGCTGGGCTTTTTTGGGACTGAGAAACCTAACCCAAAACCTAACGCACATTTCATATTGAAGTCTAGTTCTTGGGACAACAAGTTAACAATATTACTAAAATCACTTTTTTTAGTCCAGTAACTATTACGAATTAAATCCTCCAGTCTATTGTTTAATTTCCTATTCTGAGTTCTGCATCTTCTACGTAAGTTGTGGTAAATATCATCCAAAAGTGTACTTCTCCACGCATGAGGAACGGTGGAAAAAAAATATTTTTTCTTACTTCTGACTCTCTGAAGGCTTTCTTCACTTCAATGCGGGCTATATTAATATGTTTCTTTAAAATAATCCTTTCGGTGTCACCAAACGGCGTATCGTCTTACATAAGGTATCGTCTTCCAAGCAGGGATTTTGGGATTACTTTTTCACTATAACACTTCCTAAGGAATCGAATTGGTTCTTAAGAGAATGTGCATGAACAATAGCAGAATGGTAACTTCTAAAAATCGATCGGAGAGAAGGGAATATGGTTGTGAAAAGAGAAACAGTGAAGAGGACACGCGTGGGCTCCATTATATGGGATGAATTTCACAACAAAACACGTGAAATGAATAAATGCTGCAAACCCATAAGGAAAAAGAAAAACGATTCCAAGGCCTTTCTTGTATTCAAAGCTACACCTCGTCAGGGAATGAAGCTAAAAGGCGAGATGCCCATAAATATATACAATGTACAGGAAAAACAAAACAATTAGCACATACTTAACAATGGTTAATGAGAGGCAAAGGAAATTTTAACATGATATTGTTAATTTTATACGTCCCCGCACTGTTATTGAAATTGCTTTTAAAATGAATAAATGCACATTCTAGAATATTTCGTTCTATTATATCTCTGTTTTTAACAAGCGCTTTAGAACTACCCACTTGATGCTATGGTTACATCTATACATATGGTTAAATAAAGCACTGGAAGTATTAGCTGTTCTACAAGCATATTTATGCTGTTTTACCCTAATATCTAACGTTTTACCGGTTTGGCCTGTATATACTGAGTTACATTGTGTACATCCGATCGAATACACACAACCAACAACATTATCAGGGCTATTCTTTATTAGGCGTGATTTAACAGTATTATTATACTTAAAGATTACATTAATGCCAATTGCCTTAAGTACAGTTGGAAGGTATTGAAAATTAACATGGTAAGGTAGGCTAAGGATATTTTTACGCTGAAATTCCTCTACAATTACATTATTATAATACCTATTCTTGGCTTTCTTAAGACAGTTATCTAAAAATGAAATAGGATAACATAATTTAGTACCAATATTCATGATATTGCATAACTCGGAATCTAAAAATTCAGGACAGACAACTCTCAATGCTCGAAGAAACATAGCAGAGAAAATAGAGGATTTAATCGAAGGATGATGGTCAGAATAAAAATGCACGTAAGAGTTATTGTTAGTAGGCTTACGTTAGACTTCATATTTGAACTGATTAGAGCATCTCCAAATTTTTAGATCAAGAAAAGATAGGCTTCCATCATTTTCTTTTTCAACTGTAAACTTAATAGATGGGACTAAATTGTTGAGCCTACCAAGAAATAAGTCCACATCCAAATTATTAGGCCAAAGGCATAAAATATCATCTATATACCTGTACCAAACCAATTAAAATTAACAATCGTGGCAAAATTCTTCTTTCAAAAAATTCCATATATAAATTAGCTAGTACAGGTGAAAGGGGATTTCCCATAGCCAATCCAAACGACATAACATAAAACTTATTTTCAAACTGAAATTTACAATCTTTGACACACAGCTTAATTAACTCCATAAGAAGTCTAGTTCTTGGGACGACAAGTTAACAATATTACTAAAATCACTTTTTTAGTCCAGTAACTATTACGAATTAAATCCTCCAGTCTATTGTTTAATTTCCTATTCTGAGTTCTGCATCTTCTACGTAAGTTGTGGTAAATATCATCCAAAAGTGTACTTCTCCACGCATGAGGAACGGTGGAAAAAAAATATTTTTTCTTACTTCTGACTCTCTGAAGGCGTTCTTCACTTCAATGCAGGCTATAGTAATATGTTTCTTTAAAATAATCCTTTCGGTGTCACCAAACGGCGTATCGTCTAACATAAGGTATCGTCTTCCAAGCAGGGATTTTGGGATTACTTTTTCACTATAACACTTCCTAAGGAAATCGAATTGGTTCTTAAGAGAATGTGCATGAGCAATAGCAGAATGGTAACTTCTAAAAATCGATCGGAGAGAAGGGAATATGGTTGTAAAAAGAGAAACAGTGAAGAGGACACGCGTGGGCTCCATTATGGATGAATTTCACAACAAACACGTGAAATGAATAAATGCTGCAAACCCAAGGAAAAAGAAAAACGATTCCAAGGCCTTTCGTGTATTCAAAGCTACACCTCGTCAGGGAATGAATCTAAAAGGCGAGATGCCCATAAATATATACAATGTACAGGAAAAACAAAACAATTAGCACATACTTAACGAGGGTTAATGAGAGGCAAAGGAAATTTTAACATGATATCGTCAATTTATACGTCCCCGCACTGTTATTGAAATTGCTTTTAAAATGAATAAATGCACATTCTAGAATATTTCGTTCTTGTATATCTCTGTTCTTAACAAGTGCTTTAGAACTACCCACTTGATGCTATGGTTACATCTATACAATGGTTAAATAAAGCACTGGAAGTATTAGCTGTTCTACAAGCATATTTATGCTGTTTTACCCTAATATCTAACGTTTTACCGGTTTGGCCTATATATACTGAGTTACATTGTGTACATCCGATCGAATACACCAACCAACACATTTCAGGGCTATTCTTTATTAGGCGTGATTTAACAGTATTATTATACTTAAAGATTACATTAATGCTAATTGCTTTAAGTACAGTTGGAAGGTATTGAAAATTAACATGGTAAGGTAGGCTAAGGATATTTTTACGCTGAAATTCCTTACAATTACATTATCATAATACCTATTCTTGGCTTTCTTAAGACAGTTATCTAAAAATGAAATAGGATAACATAATTTAGTACCAATATTCATGATATTCCATAACTCGGAATCTAAAAATTCAGGACTGACAACTCTCAATGCTCGAAGAAACATAGCAGAGAAAATAGAGGATTTAATCGAAGTGATGGTGAGAATAAAAATGCACGTAAGAGTTATTATTAGTAGGCTTACGTAGACTTCATATTTGAACTGATTAGAGCATCTCCAAATTTTTTAGATCAAGAAAAGATAGGCTTCCATCATTTTCTTTTTCAACTGTAAACTTAATAGATGGACTAAATTGTTGAGCCTACCAAGAAAAGTCCACATCTAAATTATTAGGCCAAAGGCATAAATATCATCTATATACCTGTACCAAACCAGGTTAAATTACAATCGTGGGCAAAATTCTACTTTCAAAAAATTCCATATATAAATTGGCTAGTACAGGTGAAAGGGGATTTCCCATAGCCAATCCAAACGACATAACATAAACTTATTTTCAAACTGAAATTTACAATCTTTGACACGAGCTTAATTAACTCCATAAGAGTGTGTGTTGAACAGGGAAAGAATATTCAGAAAATCTTATCTTTTAAAAAATCAAGTAGGTCATCAACAGGGACTTTTGTGAATAGCGAGCATACATCGAAGCTTAACAATTTGAAATGAGGGTCATTAGGGAACTTCAGTTTGTCAATAAGATCCATGCTATTTACAATATGTGACTCAGAAATAGAGCCAACTAACGGTGTTAATAAAGTAACTAACCATTTTGATAGCTTATAGGTACGGAGCCCAATGAGCTACAATAGGCCTCATGGGATTATTAACTTTGTGTGTTTTTACTAAGCCGTACAGATATGGTAGTGACGAATTGATACTAAGAACCTGCTGTGAAAGCCATTAGTTATTTTTTAATATTTCTCTTAATTTTCTGTTAAACATTTTATTAACATCCTAACTGTTTTTTGTCCATGATGACGATCGAATTGGATTTGTCCGCTTTAGTAATATGTAATGAATCATTATTTTCAGTGTTTTTAAGGGCTTTTTCAAACCTCAGAGGATAATTCGATTCAAACTTCGTATTAAAGCACTATACACACAACCTTTGGCTAAAGTCACCTCACTTTCGGAAATATTACTATGTTTTTCAAAATTATTGAAAGACTTAGCAATCAGTAAACTGCTGGGCTTTTTTGGGACTGAGAAACCTAACCCAAAACCTAACGCACATTTCATATTGAAGTCTAGTTCTTGGGACAACAAGTTAACAATATTACTAAAATCACTTTTTTTAGTCCAGTAACTATTACGAATTAAATCCTCCAGTCTATTGTTTAATTTCCTATTCTGAGTTCTGCATCTTCTACGTAAGTTGTGGTAAATATCATCCAAAAGTGTACTTCTCCACGCATGAGGAACGGTGGAAAAAAAATATTTTTTCTTACTTCTGACTCTCTGAAGGCTTTCTTCACTTCAATGCGGGCTATATTAATATGTTTCTTTAAAATAATCCTTTCGGTGTCACCAAACGGCGTATCGTCTACATAAGGTATCGTCTTCCAAGCAGGGATTTTGGGATTACTTTTTCACTATAACACTTCCTAAGGAATCGAATTGGTTCTTAAGAGAATGTGCATGAACAATAGCAGAATGGTAACTTCTAAAAATCGATCGGAGAGAAGGGAATATGGTTGTGAAAAGAGAAACAGTGAAGAGGACACGCGTGGGCTCCATTATATGGGATGAATTTCACAACAAAACACGTGAAATGAATAAATGCTGCAAACCCATAAGGAAAAAGAAAAACGATTCCAAGGCCTTTCTTGTATTCAAAGCTACACCTCGTCAGGGAATGAAGCTAAAAGGCGAGATGCCCATAAATATATACAATGTACAGGAAAAACAAAACAATTAGCACATACTTAACAATGGTTAATGAGAGGCAAAGGAAATTTTAACATGATATTGTTAATTTTATACGTCCCCGCACTGTTATTGAAATTGCTTTTAAAATGAATAAATGCACATTCTAGAATATTTCGTTCTATTATATCTCTGTTTTTAACAAGCGCTTTAGAACTACCCCACTTGATGCTATGGTTACATCTATACATATGGTTAAATAAAGCACTGGAAGTATTAGCTGTTCTACAAGCATATTTATGCTGTTTTACCCTAATATCTAACGTTTTACCGGTTTGGCCTGTATATACTGAGTTACATTGTGTACATCCGATCGAATACACACAACCAACAACATTATCAGGGCTATTCTTTATTAGGCGTGATTTAACAGTATTATTATACTTAAAGATTACATTAATGCCAATTGCCTTAAGTACAGTTGGAAGGTATTGAAAATTAACATGGTAAGGTAGGCTAAGGATATTTTTACGCTGAAATTCCTCTACAATTACATTATTATAATACCTATTCTTGGCTTTCTTAAGACAGTTATCTAAAAATGAAATAGGATAACATAATTTAGTACCAATATTCATGATATTGCATAACTCGGAATCTAAAAATTCAGGACAGACAACTCTCAATGCTCGAAGAAACATAGCAGAGAAAATAGAGGATTTAATCGAAGGATGATGGTCAGAATAAAAATGCACGTAAGAGTTATTGTTAGTAGGCTTACGTTAGACTTCATATTTGAACTGATTAGAGCATCTCCAAATTTTTAGATCAAGAAAAGATAGGCTTCCATCATTTTCTTTTTCAACTGTAAACTTAATAGATGGGACTAAATTGTTGAGCCTACCAAGAAATAAGTCCACATCCAAATTATTAGGCCAAAGGCATAAAATATCATCTATATACCTGTACCAAACCAGGTTAAAATTAACAATCGTGTGCAAAATTCTTCTTTCAAAAAATTCCATATATAAATTAGCTAGTACAGGTGAAAGGGGATTTCCCATAGCCAATCCAAACGACATAACATAAAACTTATTTTCAAACTGAAATTTACAATCTTTGACACACAGCTTAATTAACTCCATAAGAAGTCTAGTTCTTGGGACGACAAGTTAACAATATTACTAAAATCACTTTTTTTAGTCCAGTAACTATTACGAATTAAATCCTCCAGTCTATTGTTTAATTTCCTATTCTGAGTTCTGCATCTTCTACGTAAGTTGTGGTAAATATCATCCAAAAGTGTACTTCTCCACGCATGAGGAACGGTGGAAAAAAATATATTTTTTCTTACTTCTGACTCTCTGAAGGCGTTCTTCACTTCAATGCAGGCTATAGTAATATGTTTCTTTAAAATAATCCTTTCGGTGTCACCAAACGGCGTATCGTCTAACATAAGGTATCGTCTTCCAAGCAGGGATTTTGGGATTACTTTTTCACTATAACACTTCCTAAGGAAATCGAATTGGTTCTTAAGAGAATGTGCATGAGCAATAGCAGAATGGTAACTTCTAAAAATCGATCGGAGAGAAGGGAATATGGTTGTAAAAGAGAAACAGTGAAGAGGACACGCGTGGGCTCCATTATATGGGATGAATTTCACAACAAAACACGTGAAATGAATAAATGCTGCAAACCCCCAAGGAAAAAGAAAAACGATTCCAAGGCCTTTCGTGTATTCAAAGCTACACCTCGTCAGGGAATGAATCTAAAAGGCGAGATGCCCATAAATATATACAATGTACAGGAAAAACAAAACAATTAGCACATACTTAACGAGGGTTAATGAGAGGCAAAGGAAATTTTAACATGATATCGTCAATTTTATACGTCCCCGCACTGTTATTGAAATTGCTTTTAAAATGAATAAATGCACATTCTAGAATATTTCGTTCTTGTATATCTCTGTTCTTAACAAGTGCTTTAGAACTACCCCACTTGATGCTATGGTTACATCTATACATATGGTTAAATAAAGCACTGGAAGTATTAGCTGTTCTACAAGTATATTTATGCTGTTTTACCCTAATATCTAACGTTTTACCGGTTTGGCCTATATATACTGAGTTACATTGTGTACATCCGATCGAATACACACAACCAACAACATTATCAGGGCTATTCTTTATTAGGCGTGATTTAACAGTATTATTATACTTAAAGATTACATTAATGCTAATTGCTTTAAGTACAGTTGGAAGGTATTGAAAATTAACATGGTAAGGTAGGCTAAGGATATTTTTACGCTGAAATTCCTTTACAATTACATTATCATAATACCTATTCTTGGCTTTCTTAAGACAGTTATCTAAAAATGAAATAGGATAACATAATTTAGTACCAATATTCATGATATTCCATAACTCGGAATCTAAAAATTCAGGACTGACAACTCTCAATGCTCGAAGAAACATAGCAGAGAAAATAGAGGATTTAATCGAAGGATGATGGTGAGAATAAAAATGCACGTAAGAGTTATTATTAGTAGGCTTACGGTAGACTTCATATTTGAACTGATTAGAGCATCTCCAAATTTTTAGATCAAGAAAAGATAGGCTTCCATCATTTTCTTTTCAACTGTAAACTTAATAGATGGGACTAAATTGTTGAGCCTACCAAGAAATAAGTCCACATCTAAATTATTAGGCCAAAGGCATAAAATATCATCTATATACCTGTACCAAACCAGGTTAAAATTAACAATCGTGGGCAAAATTCTACTTTCAAAAAATTCCATATATAAATTGGCTAGTACAGGTGAAAGGGGATTTCCCATAGCCAATCCAAACGACATAACATAAAACTTATTTTCAAACTGAAATTTACAATCTTTGACACAGAGCTTAATTAACTCCATAAGAGTGTTGTGTTGAACAGGGAAAGAATATTCAGAAATCTTATCTTTTAAAAAATCAAGTAGGTCATCAACAGGGACTTTTGTGAATAGCGAGCATACATCGAAGCTTAACAATTTGAAATGAGGGTCATTAGGGAACTTCAGTTTGTCAATAAGATCCATGCTATTTACAATATGTGACTCAGAAATAGAGCCAACTAACGGTGTTAATAAAGTAACTAACCATTTTGATAGCTTATAGGTTACGGAGCCCAATGAGCTAACAATAGGCCTCATGGGATTATTAACTTTGTGTGTTTTTACTAAGCCGTACAGATATGGTAGTGACGAATTGATACTAAGAAACTGCTGTGAAAGCCCATTATAGTTATTTTTTAATATTTCTCTTAATTTTCTGTTAAACATTTTATTAACATCCATAACTGTTTTTGTCCATGATGACGATCGAATTGGATTTGTCCGCTTTAGTAATATGTATGAATCATTATTTTTCAGTGTTTTTAGGGCTTTTTCAAACCTCAGAGGATAATTCGATTCAAACTTCGTATTAAAAGCACTATACACACAACCTTTGGCTAAAGTCACCTCACTTTCGGAAATATTACTATGTTTTTCAAAATTATTGAAAGACTTAGCAATCAGTAAACTGCTGGGCTTTTTTGGGACTGAGAAACCTAACCCAAAACCTAACGCACATTTCATATTGAAGTCTAGTTCTTGGGACGACAAGTTAACAATATTACTAAAATCACTTTTTTTATTCTAGTAACTATTACGAATTAAATCCTCCAGTCTATTGTTTAGTTTCCTATTCTGAGTTCTGCATCTTCTACGTAAGTTGTGGTAAATATCATCCAAAAGTGTACTTCTCCACGCATGAGGAACGGTGGAAAAAAATAAATTTTTTCTAACTTCTGACTCTCTGAAGGCGTTCTTCACTTCAATGCGGGCTATATTAATATGTTTCTTTAAAATAATCCTTTCGGTGTCACCAAACGGCGTATCGTCTAACATACGGTATCGTCTTCCAAGCAGGGATTTTGGGATTACTTTTTCACTATAACACTTCCTAAGGAAATCGAATTGGTTCTTAAGAGATATCATGTTAAAATTTCTTTTGCCTCTCATTAACCCTTGTTAAGTATGTGCTAATTGTTTTGTTTTTCCGGTACATTGTATATATTTTATGGGCATCTCGCCTTTTAGCTTCATTCCCTGACGAGGTGTAGCTTTGAATACACGAAAGGCCTTGGAATCGTTTTTCTTTTTCCTTGTGGGTTTGCAGCAATATATATATATATATATACAGTCCTGCAAAACTTATGGATTTCTCTCTAAGTCCCATTTTTTTTTACGTACATGCATGTTAAGCTCCTTTATCATTGAATTCTAAGACTGGGGCGATTATCCATTCTTACATTATTGTTACTCTCAGTTTAGTGAAAAAACTGTTGGTATCTGGCAATACTGACTGAAACACTGTATGGGAACACTGTCTACAAAAAGGACGTGCCGCCTTTAAGGCTCATGACTCGGTGTAGTGTGCAGTGTAGTGTGTGTTGTCTTGCACTTTGATTTTAATTTAGAATCAGGTTACTGGCAAATGGAGGTCAGTCCCGACTCTCGGGCATTGACAGCTTTTTTCACAAATTGAGGCCATTACGAATTCCTGGTCCGACCCTTCGGTTTCCGAAATGGGCCCGTTAATATATATATATATATATATATATATATATATATATAATGGATGCGCCTCGGTGGTGTAGTGGTTAGCGTCATTGATTACGAATCCATCGCCCCCTGGATCGGAATCTGGTCGGCAGGCGGCGCACAGCAAAACCCAGCTGTTCAATGTTCATCCTTCCACACAATAAAGAAATTGGTTTGTAGATTAATGGATACCCTGGGTAGCCTAGTGGTTAAGACGCTGGGATGCTGGTGAGGCGTGGTTCGGATTTCACGTTAAATTATAAGTCTAAGGTGGGGTGACAAGCTCGACCTTCGTCAGACTGAACAATTCGGGTGGAAAAAAAACCAAGGTTAACCAAGGTTATATTGCATATATCAAAGCTATTGACTTCTACTTAGGGAAACGGAGCTTACAGATGGAAAGAAGGACCAACACAACAGCAAACATTTTCGTTTATTTTTTGTACTTCAGACGTTTCGACAAATCTTTAGTCATCATCAGTGAATTATAAATCTTCAAACCTTAACACAAAAATAAGAATAAATAATTAAAATTAAATCGATACAAAAGAAAATTAAAATCATTAAAATTAAATTAAATTAAAATTACCTCAACTGGTAAATACACAATGATTACGTCAACCTCCATATTTGGCAGATACTGAGAGAAAACTGAATGGCCAGTTACATTGGAAGGTATGAAAGTAGGTTGGTTGGTTAGTTAGAAGAGCTGTAATTTGTAAGATGAACTATTGTTGTTAATGGAGGTTTGTTTCTATTGATGTACAAAGATTCTAAAATTCGGAGTTCTGTAAGGTTATTGGTTTTTGTTAGAATTTCGAACTGAGTTTTCTGAAGGGGATGGTTGTTTTCATTACAATGGTTTCTAATTGCGGATTGTGGTGCGCTACTGAGGGGACAGTTGGTACAGACTGATAAGCCCAAATGTTGAGAAAGGCGTACCTCCAGCTGGAGTTGAGTACTGCCGATATACGCAGCCTTACAGCTGTTGCACGTGTATTTATAAACAACATTAGGGCATACAGTTTTGGGGAATTTGTCTTTGAACTTCAAAAAAATTTGATAATTTAAGTGGGTTGACGAGGGTGATTCTAAAATTTATTTGGGGATAACTAGACTTAAGTAGTTTGGACACTTCACTTCAAATACGTAATGATAAATAACCATAAAAAGATAATTTAATATATCTGGTTTCTTTTTGTACTGTGGTTATGGGGAGTTTAGTATTAAAAGTGTTATTTAAAAATTTCTTGAATTGGTTGTCAAAAAGATTAGAAGGGTAGTAATTATTAATAAAGTACTGACTTAAAAATTTATTTTTGTTTAAAGGTTTTAAGATTTATAATTCACTGATGATGACAAAAGATTTGTCGAAACGTCTGAAGTACAAAAAATAAACGAAAATGTTTGCTGTTGTGTTGGTCCTTCTTTTCATATATATATATATATATATATATATATATATATAAAGAACGACGCTTCTGTAGAAGAAACGTCCGCACAAGATGGGAGAGAGAACGAGCAAATATATATATAGATAGATAGATAAAGAGAGAGAGAGAGAGGGAAATGTCAAGTATATTCAATATAATAAATAATCGTCACCAATGACCTCGGTTTTACGAACGATGCCAGAATGTTCGGTTTTAAGGGCCTTTTATGGTCGGAGTTAATATCCAATATGCGTCTAGCTGTAACTATCCAAACGATTTTCATTAGAGTTATATAATAATATGTTGTTGTTTACAGTATCGTAACTTTAGAAACTTAAAATTAGGTATAAAACATATGTTAATCTTATAATGTTTATGTTTAATGTCTTACAATATATCCTTCCGTTACAAGCGTAATTCGTCTTCTTCGATGATTCAAAGGATAATGAAAGTAATTCCTTGAAATCTTATTTTATTATATATATATATATATATATATATATATACACACACACACGCATCAGTTCGTGACGCTAACCTGGTGGTGAGTCGCGTCTGAGGTTCGAGGTACCTCCTGTTGGTGGTTCAACGATTTGGCCGCGCTGGACGAAACATGAAGGGATATGCACTGGCATGAAAATTCTGTTTTGGGTGGGGAAAAAGTATATACACAAAATTACTTAACACGTTAAATGCATCGGTGTTGTTTTCTTCGATGATTCAAAGGGTAGCGAAAGTAATCTCCAGTATTTAATTCAATGTTTCGCAAATTATGTAAGTCACTCATAATTATGATACTTAAGCTATAACTAGGACTGTTCCGATTAAATTAATTTGACCCTTAAGCCTTAGGCTTTACTGAACTGTCTGATTAATTAGTGATATATAATTTATGAATAAGAAGTATTAAAATAGAATACACAAACGCGTATTCCGTGAACTAAGGGATAAGTGGGGTTATGAGGGATAATCTTTTCTCCCGTGCGTGACCCCTATATTAGTAGTTCAAGCTATAATGGGATTCATTAGTTGAAAATTCACCGTTCTTTCAAGTGTTCATATACACTACTTCGTCTGTGTTAAACCGACATGTCGAAGTCATCACTATTTTTATTTAATTTTCTTCCTGTCATTCATGAAATTCGGTTCTTTTTAAAATTATTTTAGTTAATTGCCATTATACTCTCTTCATTTCGTTATATAAACAAATTTAATATTTTCTATTTATGATAGAGCTCAGGACCTACTTCTTAAAGCTGTTATAAACGGGTTATCTTCGAAGAAGTCCTAATCGATGAAACACAGGATTATTACCAATACTTTATAAGTTATTTATTTTTTTTACAAGCGGGAAACTCCAACCGTTTCCTTCTTAAAAGAAAAACAGTTTAATATCTGCGTGAGGATATTGATAGGTTAAAAAGGGTTCAGCGTCGTGCCACGAAACTAATTCCGTCATTGCGCAACAAGCCTTATGAAGATAGGATTAAAGAGTTAGACTTGCATTCATTCGAAACCAGGAGATTAAGGGGGGAGCTTATTGAAGTCTTCAAAATCGTTAATAAAATCGATAACGTAAATTTTGACAAACTGTTCACTTCCGATAATAGCAATACTCGTAATAACGGATTTAAGTTGCGTAGCAGACGTTTCATTACTAATATCGCTAAAAACTTCTTTACGTTTAAAGTAATTGATAAATGGAATAATCTTCCCGCGCCCGTCGTGAACTCTACCGGCGTTAATATGTTTAAGAACCGTCTAGATAGGCATTTTAAAAATATTAACGTTGTTTAAAATAAAAGAACAATTAGCAACAGGAGCGGTGGGGGTGGTGGTCGAGGATGAGTCTGTTGATGATGATGCCAGCTTGTGACATGCCAGCGTGTGATGCCAGCAATGAAATTATTATTAAAAAAAAAATTAGACTAACACGAACGTAGATGTAGTTTTACTCTACCTACTTTTTTGTCTTATCCTCTCCTTACTTGCATGTCTGTAGTTTGCATGGTATGACAGTGAGTTAAGACTGTGTTTGCATGGTTTGTAAGCGTTCCTATTTTACTTCTTTTCATCTTTCACCCCTTTCCCATTCTCTTCGACTATTTTTCCGACTTTTCGGCAGTGGCCGGCGGATGGTGATGGGGAGTCTTTCTTTCTCTTTTTCTGAATGAATCTTAACCCAAGAATGATAGGTTTTGCTACTTACTTACCCCTTATTCTCCTCTTTTAACCCCCTCCTCTTTCCTTTCTCTCGGGCTAACTTTAGAGTGGATCTTTGGGTCTTTGCTAGCCTTAGCTTCTGTAGATCTGTAGATCTATTTTTCTTATTGATTCAAAATAATATTGCTTTATATATATATACAGTGTGTGTATATATTATTTCTTTACACAAAAAATAATTGGATGTTAAGATAATACAGGGGGTTTCAGGTCGACCCTAGAAATATGAAAATTGGCGGAATTTGTAGTAAGTAGGTAGTAATTCAATGTAGTACAAATTAGGTCAAACTACAAATTCCGCCAATTTTCGTATTCCTATGTCGACCTGAAGCATCCTGTCTTTAAATATTCCGATGCTTACGAATATTATATGTGAATTCTATTCGTTTATAGGGAATGGACTCAGTTTAATGGTGGTGTCTGACACAATTCGCAATGTTTTTTTAATTTTTTTTATTCATTGTAGACCTCGGGCTGAGTTTCTGAATACTGTTGAAAACGGGGTTATATTCGATTCAGATACAGTTGAAGAAGCAAATAAAATTACCGATGCTCTGTGAGTAATTTTCTGTATTATTTTTTTTTCCACAAGCGAGAAACCCTAAACATTTCCTTCTTAGAAGAAAAACAACATAATATTTTCCTGTTCCATCATTATAAGATTTCTTTATACTATGTATATAAATATACAGAGCTGGGCAATAAATACATTGAATGTATATAAATACTAAATACTAAATACATGGGAGAAATGTATTTAAATACTAAATACATTTTACGAATGTATTTAGATACTAAATACAAAATACATCAATTGTATTTAAATACATTTGTAAATACATTTTAAATACATACAAATTTTAACATATGCATTCACTAATTCATGAGTAACAACAATATAAAATGCTTGATAAAGGATAAAGAAATAGTACAATCTAATTTCCGATTATATATTTCCCTTTTTAGAACAAAACAAAAACAAAAGAACTTAGAACTTACGATGTTCAACCAGTGACATATTATACTCATTATATCATTGCAAAATGAGTAACAATTAATGAGTAGATGAGACATAAACGTAAACATAAGACGTAAACATAAACATAAGGCACCTTACGAATTCTCTTTTATTTCACGGTTGCTGCGGATCAAAACCAATCTTTCAAAAGTTTTGTTTGTCTGAAAGAGAGTTTCTTTTGGGAGTCAAAGTGATTCCCGCGAATGAGAATATTTGCTCTACCGGTGCCGAAGATAGTAATGTCGTGTTATAGCGGAGGAACAGTCTTTTTATGAGAGGATGTTTTCCCAAACTGTTGAAACATGAACCATGCTGTACTACACTGTCGACGCGTCGTACTGTGCTGGTACAGAACGTGTATTAAACCAGTAAAAGTATTTACATTTTTATATTTTGAGTATTTAAATACATTGTATTTAAATACTATATTTAAATACATGAAAAACAATGTATTTATAAATACAGTTCTAAATACACAAATGTATTTAAATAGCTCTGTAAATATACAGCATATATATATATAATATATATATATATATATATGAAAATTATTTCACGAAAGTAACACGTGAAAAATATTTATGATGAATAAAACCACGAAGGAAAGGAAACACAAAATGGTGCTCAAGCGCTTTCGTCTAATGACATCCTCAGGAACACTGAGGATGTCATTAGACGAAAGCGCTTGAGCACCATTTTGTGTTTCCTTTCCTTCGTGGTTTTATTCATCATATATATATATATATATATATACTGTACAGGGTGGGCCGTAAGTTTCCATGCATAGGAAAAATTAAACGTTTGTTTTTATGTTTCAGATACCCTAAGAATATGCGTTTGACGAAAGAGCAACGAATTGAAATCATACTGATGGCTGGGTCGGGAAGCAGTCGCATGGTTGCAATGAACTTTAACAGACAACATGGAACGAACATCACACACGACACTGTGGCAAAACTTATTAACAAGTTTCAGAAAACTGGAAATGTTGCAGATCAACCGCGAAGTGGTCCAAGACGTACAGCCACCGATGAAGACACAATAGCTACGATACTTACAGCGCTTACACGGAGTCCCAGAAAAAGTACACGACGGTTGTCTGCAGAAAGTGGTGTCAGCAGATCGAGTATCAGGCGCATTTTGAAAGCAAACAAATGGCATCCATACAAATTGCATATGGCACAGCATTTGAGTGAAGACGACCCGGATAGACGGATGGAATTCTGTGAATGGGCATTAACCAAAGTGAACGAGGATGCAAACTTTTCAACTAAGATCTTGTTTACTGATGAAGCAAATTTTTACGTCAATGGAGAGGTTAATCGGCAAAACATACGTTACTGGAGTAATGCTAACCCTAACTGGCTGAGTCCGACGAAGATGCAAGGTGCCGGTAAAGTGATGGTGTGGGCCGGGATATGGGGTGACAGAATTATTGGACCAATTTTTGTCAGTGGAAATCTTAATGCCGAAAGGTATCTTAACATGTTGCAAGAAGAGATTTTCCCATCCCTGCTAAACGAGGAAGGTAACTTCCCAGTTTACTTCCAGCAAGATGGAGCTCCACCTCATTATGGTCTTCACGTGCGTCGGTATTTGGATCAGCAGTTTCCGGATGCTTGGATTGGTCGGCGTGGTCCTGTGGAGTGGCCTCCCAGATCCCCAGATCTCACCCCCCTTGATTTCTATCTTTGGGGGCACTTGAAGGCCATGGTGTATCAGGAAAAGATACGAGACATAAATCATCTAAAGGAACGTATCACCAACGCCATTACAAGCATAACGTCAACTGTGCTAATGCGTGTTCATCAACAGTGGGGAACACGTATTGAAATGTGTTTTCAAAACAATGGCAACAATGTAGAGCATATTATAAATAAAAATGGTTGTCCATAAAAAAATGTTTATTTTTCCTATGTATGGAAAACCGGCCCACCCTGTATATATATATGTGTGTGTGTGTGTGTATATGTATATATACATATATGTGTATATATAATATAATATATATATATTATATATATATAATATATATATATATATATATGTGTGTGTGTGTGTGTGAACTGGCGGTCAAAATTATGGAAACATTTTTAAAATGCTGATTATGTAATCATAATAGAATTCTTTTAATTCTTTCTATGAGTTTCAGGAAGTAAAATAATATGTTTGTCTAATTAAGGAGTCTTCTAATGTGGTGTTTTGTTTCATGAAAACTTACAAGCAATTAATCAATATTGAAAGAAATTTTATTTAATGGTAACATCACGTTATGATTAAAATAAATGTCTATATTCATAGAAATATTGATATTATTGGTTACAATATTTTTCTGTTATTTGTAGTCATTCATTTCTATCCCAATTTCCTTCAAAAACATGAATTAACTTGTGAAACCTGCAGCTAAGCATTTTGGTAACATTGTGCCCTTGTCATACAGGTCTCTCTCTATAATGGCTTCCACAAAGGAAATATCATACGAAAATAAACTCAAGATTGATTAATACCCTCTTGGTGAAGAACTACAGAGAAAAATAGCCAATAAAGTGGGAGTTTCATTGTCCACGGTGAGCAAAACCTTCTCTCGTCATTCTCACACTGGGAATGTAATGAAAAAAGTAGGCCGACAGCGGAAAAGGAAGACCTCGGAAAAAGAAGACAGATATATGATTTTATTGAAATACAACAGAAAGAATACTAGCGTTTGAATAGCTGCTGAAGTGAATGAGTCACGAAACGATAGCATTTCTACTTTAACAGTGAATAGACGTCCGAGGGAGGTTGGTTTAATGGGTCGGGTTGCTACTAGAGAGCCGCTTTTGCCATTCGTGGAGTGACCATTCTTTGTGATTTTATACCAATTTCAAAGTGTGGCCCTATTTCTTCTTCGTGTCAAACACGTGTTCCGTGTTGAAGGCCATGACGCTACACCGTACACTTTAAACTTTAACTCCGATAAAATTTACAGACAACACACAAATAACGGTCGTGGGTGTGGTTTTATGGCTGTAAGTTTAGCGCATATGATCAGTGTTCTAAACATGATATCCAGAAACACTTGGTAGGTAAGGTTTGAGGCCACGCGTGTAAACTTAATTTTTAATGTAATATGGGTTCTGAAGAGCTAGTGAAGGTGGAGCAATAGAAGAGAGTACGAATTGTTGTGTTTGGTTTGGATGAGTAAGGTAGGACAACATATGTTTTTAAGAGTCGTGTGACAGATCGTGCAGTACGTGTGCTCATTTTAGGCTTGGAACGTATTTGGCATATCAGAACGCTTTATGTTAACTATGACAGAAGCCGTAAGTATGGCTGTCATCACGATTTGTGTAAGTGATGCCTTGAGTTTACGAATGATTTGTTAAAGCATTGTAAGGATTGTCATATGGAATGCGCTCAGTGTAAAAGCCCTAGATGCATAGGCCGTATGGTAGAAGATGAGAAAAGAGATTGTAATGACTGTAAACATGTTTTCAATAATGAATGTTTAAGTCTTCATAAGACGAATGGTACGTGCAGAAAGTGACAGATTTGAGAATGTGGAATGCTTCGTAAGAGAGGTGACAGCGATACATTCAAGCATAGGTGTGATGAAATTCATTGGCCTACGTGTAAGGAGAAATAATTATAAGATGGATGGGGTGAAACATGTCTGCTTCATGAAAGATGCTAAACCTAAAAATCAATCGTGATTACTGTATACTCCGGCATAGAGACCTACACTAACCCTGAGACGAAAGAAGTTATCCCTCATTTACTCGTGAACCAAAATCTCTGCGACATAAGACATGACACAGCAATATTCACTGGTAACCCCTTGAAAAAGGGTAATGAGCTCATACAAATGCAAATAAGGGATAATGTTTAGTTGAAAGACACTGTTGTTCACGCCTTGTAAGATAGCTAAACTACCCAACGTGATGGGGTGAACGCCGAGGTTTGAAAAGGGTATTTCCCTTACACATTCCTCACTCGCAACACTTTAAACTACGCTGGAGTACCACCCCCAAGCATTACTTTAACTATGGCGGTATAAGCGAGCGCGAAAGAGAAGATTTTGATGGGTATTACAACAGCTTCAGTGATAAAAACTATACATTATAACAAGCGGATGAATGTGAACGTTGTTGTATGAATGATGTGCGTGTGCTTAAAGTATGTTTCCAAACTTTAGAAATATGTGTATTACCCACTTCAATTGCGATCCACTACAGGCTCCAACCACGATTGCCTCTCTTTGCCTTACTGTATTCAAGAACAACTTCATGCCAAAAGATACACTCGCCATCATCCCACGAAACAAACCAAGCAGTTACGGGTATAAAGCGCTTTAATAGCTCACACACTTACAACAACAGACAGGCATACACATAAAACATGCGCTCAACGCGAGGGAAGATCAATGGCAGAGTTTTCTGGGCCGATGGATTGAGTGATGGATGGATTCAACACCGGTGAGAAGAAATGTACTCCTTCCACGGATGTCTTTGGCGCGGATGCCCACGTCCTGAGTGTGGTATCACAAGTGACTATAACGGTAGATCCCCCGCATGGACCCGTACTCTTCACCAGCTTATAAGTTCACAGTTCACTCACAGAATATTTTGGTAACACGAGTATGATGAGTGGTTGGATACCAACGACGAAATAAGGGTTATCAAACGTTCAATGGTGGTGGACACTCTCAAGTGTGGTGACAGTTCTTTTGGAGGGCGTACAAACCCTTTCAAACTATACTTTCCACCTACGGAGGGTGTAAAGATTCATCACTTTGACTTCTGCTCTTTATCCCCGTATGTGATGAAGAATAAACCATATCCCGTACGTGTCCCTAAAAAACTCGTGGCTCCCGCCCTATCCACCACCGAAAAATTCTCAGAATTTAAACGCTAACAATTTTGGACTATATACACACACACACACACATTGGACTGTGTATACATTAACTTTTCATAATAATATTGTAACATCCGACCGTGTACTCGCACAGGCTTTTCAGTCTATATGTTTAAAGATTAAGAATTATAAAAATAGCGTTAATACATTAAATTGGGTATTATTTTTATGATAAAAAGAATTGGATGTATTACACAAAGCATTGAGAATGTAACTATTTCCACCATTATTTGTTAGTTTACTACTTCTAATAAAAAAATAATGTCTTGATATGTTAGTAAATATTGTATGCAAACTCTGTTTCTATTTACTCCTCACTCATTTTTAAATTATGACTATGTATGCATCTTAATAAGATGAAGCGAAGAAGATTTATTTATTTATTTAAACACCGCTGTTGTGTGTGTGTGTGTGTGTGTGTGTGTGTGTGTGTGTGTGTGTACGTGTGGGTATGTCATTGGTTGGAACTCGGGTTGTCAGGGCAGTCGTGTCCGGTGTTAACAGGTACACACAAACGCTCGGCCTCATTCAGTGCATATGTAGCATTAGGTTAACTTGCTACATTCAGAGTGTTGCATTACATCAGGTGGTCTCTAAGCATTATATATTTCGAATTTTTTAAACTTTTTATCTTAAAAATGGTGGTCGCTAATGTTTATAGCATGACGTCACATTTATATATAACCTTTGGTTAACTTCCGCCCGAATTGTTCATTCTGACGAAGGCCAAGTTTTTCACTCCACCTTAGACCTACAGTTTAACGTGGAATCCGAACCCGCCCCACCAGCAGCCCAGCGTCTTAACCACTAGGCCACCCAGGGTACCCTTTTATCTACCAACCACTTTCTTTAGTGTGTGGAAAGATGAACAGCTGGGTTTTGCTGAGCGCCGGCTGTCATCACCGGGTCTCGAACCCGGGGCTGATGGATTCGTAGTCAGCGACGCTAACCACTACACCACCGAGGCGCATATATATTCATTATTTATTTATTTTTTCAGGTTAGTTCAGGCTAGGTAACTATATTCTATATTCATCTGGCATTCCCCATCCCCATTACTTCCCCATTACCTCCCTCTCCGTAAATGACCATACTACAACCTTAACCGGTTACTTCAATGACACCACCATACACAGCGAGCAATTCACTCTAGCCACTACATTAGCCCTGTTCAAAAATCAACTTTTTCTTATTTTCATAGGTTTCTGTACTTTTTCCCATGCCTTTTGACCTGAAAAGGCCGAAAATCACAACCATTTTGACCTAAGTTGTTGGGAAGCATTGCCGCATGGAGCTTTAAGTTTTCTGCCTTGAAATCGGCCAAAAGCACCAGTTCCGGGGTCCCTTGAATCATGTTTTGCACTATAACGTTTTATCTAAACAAGATAGAGCAACAAAATAGGCACCAAATTAAAGTGTTTTTAATCCTCTTTCTAACTTATACAATTATGATAGTCTTGGAACAAGAAATGGCACATTGGTACATACAAAGATTTCAGAAATATCACAAAATTCGTTTTCTCACACTCAAGGCAGACAAGGCGCCTTATTCATGACACAAATTTGAGATTAACATTTTGTCACAAGTCTAATCGATCAAGAAGTGAAAGCATTACATGATGATTAATTTCATAATGACATTTACACAGTCAGTTGTTGAGAGTTTGTTTCTTGAAGCTGTCAAAGCGGCGTCTGTTGAACTCCACAGCTTGAAGGAGATAGTCCCTTTGCTTGGCATCTGTTGTTATGACATTTGCAAAGTCCCTCATCATCTTGACACCACGTTCAGCAATGTCATTCACCGCTTTCAGATTCTTAACATAGTCCAACGCTTTCCTGTAGTCCTCATTCTGTGGCCAAGACGTGACAGGTTCCAGAAGCCACTCGGATCCAATGTTCAGTGTGTCCAGCAGGAAATGTGATTCTGGGCCAATGAGATCAACCAGGGTGGTCTTAGCTGTGACTCTCTGGAATAGAGGCTTTCCTGTTCTGAAGCTGTCTGGCTTCTCAGTGGCATGTAACTGGGCAGCAATGTCGTGCTTCAATGTGTCACTCAATCTACTGCTGAACAGGGCAAATGGCACGACTTCCTGCGTCAGGTACCATTTGTGGTTTTCCATCTTATTAAGTACTGCATCAGCAAGCTCTGGGTCAGTTTTCTTGTACTTCAACATGTCCTGGATTAGACTTAGATCATTCACGGGAGCATCTGCAGCAGACATTGACATCATCCATACAGGAGTGTAGAACAGCGCAAGGAAGGTGTTGAGTCTTTCCAGCTTTGATACAGTGTCTTCGTCGTACTCAAGTTGATCTGCAAACATCAGCATTTTCATGGAGTACAGGTTTCTGGCCATCCATCTGGCTTGATGAATGGCGCCTGGTCGACTCCAGTGAATACCTTGAGGAGGCGTTCCTCCAAGAACAATGACTGTCAGTTCAGCCATTTCCCTGTAGTCGGCTCTTGGAAGCCTTTCTGCTGTTAGAATGTCTTGGAGTATTTCTTCACTGTTCTTCTTCTTTTCCTTCAGCCATTTGCTGTTGATAGCCAGCATCTTTGGGTTTTCCTTGGACAAGTCCGTCCAAACATCCTTCAGATGCTCAAACCAGGGATTATCTGGCCCCTTCACCTTCCCAAACAGCTTCTCCCAAACTGCTCCTACTAGGATTTCCAGGATGTGATGTCGACAGGCCAGATAAACACCTTTTTGTTCAGCATTTTCTCTAGCAGTTTGGCAGCTCCTCTGTGAACTCCACTGTTACTGGATGTAGTGTCAAAAACAAGGGCAGTAACATTATCCGTAAGTTCCCATGTCTCCAGTAAATCCATTGAAGCCTCAGCCTGAGCTGTGCCAGAAGAATTGTCGATGACAGGTACTCCCAATAACTTTCCTTCAGTGTATGAAGGTGGACCAGACACTAGCACAGCTAAAGTCTCTGAGGTACTTCCAGGTTCACTGCCCAAGACATCTTTGAGCAACTTTCCATCCCAGTGTAAGGCAGCGTACTGTGGGGGTTTTTCACAAAACTTGGACATGTGACTCTGGCTGATATTATACCTGGACAGCATTCTGTTGCGACGTGTTGTTGAGGTTGAGATGACGAAGTTATCCAGATCAGCCCCTCCAGCTTTCAAGGTGGCAGAAACCATGGAAGTAACTTGATTGTCTGATAAACCAAGACGATCAGCTGTATTGCAGATGACATCACATTCCATGACCTTCCTTGGAAACGTCAAAGTCACACTAGTCACAGTGTCTTGATGGTGAAAACATCCAGGACGAGGCTGATGGTAATCCATGTCCTCTGTGTTAGCGTCGTTGTCAGTTGAGTCACCCCAGGTAATGTCATCCACATGAACAACTGCCTCTTGTTCTGCTGCAGCTGAGCTGTAAAATAGTACATGTTAAGACAGTAATTGTTAAGTACATGCTAAATATCGCAATGGAGTAAAACTTAAAACTTTTTGTAACGTTCAAAGTAATTAGTTTTACCTTGTTCTTGTCTATGCTGCAGTCTTTCATTCCTCGCTGCTTGCTGCAGGGATCTTGTCTCAAAAATCTTGTCATGACCAGACGTATGACCTTTCCTCTCAGTCTTTTGGTCTTCGTAGAACCTGATATCCTCATCTTTCTTCTCTCTGGATAACAGTCTGTTGTTCTGTATTTCCTGGATTGCATCTGGAGCTCCTATATCGAACAGGCTGTCTAATTCCAGCACAAATGCTCCTCTTTTTCCTCCAGGGTTACTTGCTCTTCCTTTGCTTTTCACCAGAGCACGATGTTTCTCATGTAGTTTCATGAAGAGCTTCATTGCGTTGTACTTGGTCATTGTCTTGATCCTAGCCATCTGCCAGAATGGGATGATAGATTCAACTGTTTCATATGCAAGGTCTTGAACCATGGGCCTCCCTGCATTTTCCGGTAAATTCTGAAGATTAAGGAAATACTGGAACGCCTGTCTGTTGGTGGGAAGCTGGGAACCACTGATAAAAGCTGAAGGGTATCCAACCAGGAAAGTTTCAGTGAGAGATCTGGTAGATGGCCCAGTTGACACCTGCCTGTGGACAGTACGTGGAGGTTCTGAGATATCAACTGTGCGCCCACGGAGCTCCCTCAGCTCCTTGCTTAATGCCATTGTGAAGTTGTAACTTGTGGATGGTTTTCTAGATTCTGATTGAGTTTCTGTTGTTTCCTGAAAAATGATAGATAATTATTATTATTATTATTATTATTATTAATTATTATTTATTTATTATTATTATTATTATTATTATTATTATTAATTATTATTTATTTATTATTATTATTATTATTATTATTAATTATTATTTATTTATTATTATTATTATTATTATTATTATTATTAATTATTATTTATTTATTATTATTATTATTATTATTATTATTATTATTTATTAATTTTATGCTCTTTCATTTGATACCTAATTTGTTGCTCTATCTTGTTTAGATCAAAAGTTAAAGTGCAAAACATAATTCAAGGGACCCCGGAATTGGCACTTTGGCCGATTTCAAGGCAGAAAATTTAAAGCTCCATGCGGCAATGCTTCCCAACATCCTAGGTCAAAATAGTTGTGATTTTCGGCTTTCTCAGGTCAAAAAGCATGAGAAAATGTACAGAAACCTATGAAAATATGAAAAAGTTGATTTTTGAACAGGCCTACTATCTTTTGTACCATGAATCGGATGGTTATGAAAAGTTTACCGTTCGTTTGAAAAATTTTAACAATTAAAATAATTAGTTTAACTCCAACATATAATTTAAAACCAGAGAATTTGAGGAAAATAAAAAAAAATTAAAGTGCAAAAGTTTTTGTACATTAACTTACAAAATTATTTAACACTTTGTGTGTTCACCTTTTGTTTGAATGACTTTAATGATTTGTTTAGGGTATTTCTGTACAAGCTTTCGATATCTCTCAGTAGAAATTTCAGCCCATTCTTCTCAAGAAAATTGTTACAATTCATTCAAATTCGAATGGTTTCTCTTGCGGACAGTTTTTTTTCAAATCAAACCATAAATTCTCAATTAAATTGAGATCTGGGCTTTGACTGGGTCACTCAGGAAGATTGAAATTCTTTTGTTGAAGAATGGTGCTCTTACTTTTATGTTTTAAATCATTATTATCTTCATATAGTACGCAAATGCGACTCATTCGCAACTCCCGAACAGTACATTTTCTTCTAAAATTTACTAATATTTCATCGAATTCAAAATTCCATTGAGGATAACAAGCTTTCCTGGACCAGAAGCACTAAAGCATCCCCAACGAAGCAAACTACCACCACCATTAGGGCGGGTCGTACTCAGGTGACAACATGAATCTGAAGGAAATCCTACCATCAGGGGTGTCTAAATTATGTGTTTTTACATGGGGAATTCAAATATGAGCTTCTTTTTGGATAGGATAACTCTAACCTACATCATTTTGTATTTCTAAATTGCCAATTTTACCCTTTTGAACCCCTTTATAATATATTAAAAGATATAAGGTAAATCATTTATATTGACAAGGCCAAATCAACTTTACATATATTTATTAATAGGTGAACTGCATGTATATCACTGGACATAATTACAAAGATCATTCTCCTGACATCTTGAACTTTGCCAGGTTGCACAAATCCTGCTTTGACTCAGACTTGGACATCAGCTTCCTGCTGGTCTCCTGAGCCCTGATCCCTCCATCCCTCTTTTCCTGTGAGAAGTACTTAGCAGAAGCCTCAGTCACCATTTTAACAACCCTCTTAATGCTTTGTGTGTGGCAAGGCCAGTTGCGCACCTCCATGGGGGTGTTGATGAAGTTTTTCACCTCTGAGGTGCTTAGAGAGCAGGTGAGAGGTGGCTCTGACACACCTTCTGACCAGCTGATCAAGTCACCGATGCTGGAAGCATCACAATTGATGTCAGGTGTCCTTCTGCTCCTAACAGAGGAGTCCCCCAGCTGAGTGTCCGGGTCCCCCTCTCCCCTGATGGCCAGGATTCTCTCCACCCCTTCAATCCTCTCCTTCTGATCCTCAGAGCAGAGTAGTGTTTGGAGGATGACTTCACTGTGGGCATACCAAGCAGATCTTCTCACAGTTGGCATCACAATATCCAGCACCTCCTTTCTCTGGGACTTGAGGCAGTCCAGCTGAAAGAGGATGTGCCTAGGCCCTTCGATCCAGGAGTGCTTGACCTTCACGTTGAACCAACATGGGTAATACACTCCAATGATGAATTCCACAATGAATTGCAGAATCTTCAGGTTCTTTCCTTTAAGTCCGTGCTTTGACACTCAGAGCCTGAGAAGTCTGTTCGCTGTGGTGAGCCAGCGGCTGTGGTTTACTGGTCCTATCTCTAACAGAGCCAGCCCTGCAGGAAGTACTCCATCCCTGACTGCACAGACAATTTTATAGCCATAGTATTGATCAGTTGAGAGATCTTGAATGACCTTGTCAGGAAGCTTGATCAGTGGAGGGCCAACAGAGATTCGGGTGAAGTTTGGATTGATATCAAAGTCTGTAGCAGAATCAAGGAGCTTTCCTATTGGCCCGGATAATTTTTTGTCTGACAGAGTAGGGCCATCAAGGTCAACAATGAGATGGCGCAGGGGAAGTTCAACAGTGTGCAGGTTGCATACCAACCAGACCAGCTTTCTCCCCAGGTGCAGCTCCAGCTTCCGCATTACTCCAGCTTTCACACCAGTGTTGACATTTGTTGAGTCTCCTCCAATGGCGAACAAGGTCTTATCATATCCCCTCTCTTTCAGCCAGGCAAACAGGACCTTAGCAATCTTCTCCGCATGTGACTCCTCTTTAGTTGCTTTCTCTGGGGTAAAGTGGAACAGATAGTAGCTGCCAGGCTCACTAACAACACTATAGTGTTCTTCCTTGATCTTTGCGGGAAAAGATTGGTCACTGCCCTCAGCTTCCATCATCACATTGGTCAGGTCAATCCGCCCATCAAAGAGGATGCAAGAGATTCCCCCCCTCCTCCCTGCACTTCTTCTCGAACTGTTCCCCCAGTTCTCTCATCAACTTCTCCTGTGCTCTCTTGACCTTGCTCTTATCAATCACTTTACTTGTATTGTCTTCTGTGATGATTCCTGCGTCAATCAGAGCTGCTTTTGCTATCGCTGCAGTTGGCCTCAGCCCTATGCCATACCTTACACTAGCAAGGGCAATGTTTTGAATCTCATCATAGTTTTTCTGTACCTTTGCCGAAGCTGCTGGCTCAGGGTCAGTTTGAGGGAAGAGCTCAACTTCAGGAACATTTCATATACCAAACTGTATGATAATTACAATTAAGTGGAATGGCACACCTTTTTATTTGAGTATTTAAATATTATTATTATTATATGAATTACATTATATGTGTTTATATGAATTAGTTAGAACAATGCTCTATGAGAGATAACGTGAGCAGCCATGATAGAAAACGTGAGAAGACATATTCTGGGGTAACTACAATAGTAAAATAATCAACAATTTAATAATAATCAACTGCAAAATGATGTAGGTTAGGGTTATCAGAATTAAATATTTTCTTCAGAATTGTGTTCTATACACCAAAATATGTCATTTCAACACCCCTCTCCATTGATTTAAAAAAAATGCATAGTATGACCCGCCCTAATGGTCCACCATGTTTAACAGTAGGAAGGATGTTTGTTTCTTCGAGTACAGTATTTGATTTTCGCCAAACGTACTATTTCGCATTGTTTCCAAATAATTCAATTTTTGTCTCGTCTCTCCAGAGAACTTTCTTCCAGAATGCAAATCCATCATTTTGATCATAATGTTGAGGGTGGCAAAAAGTCTGGGCACCTCCTCAAAGTATTTGCATATCTAATTTTTACATTAGAGGGAATGCCCAGACTTTTTGTCTACCCTGTACTTTAAACGAGCTTCTCTCTGCGTTTCGCGTAGCAGAGGTTTCCTTCGTGCAAATCTTCCATGCAGACCATTCTCTCTCAATGTACGACGTACAGTAGAGGGCATCGATATTAGACAGTCTTAGTGTTTGGTAAGTATCTCCTGCAATCACTCGTAGATTCGCAGTAGCCATGCCATTCTTTCAATCCATCTAGCTGTAGGTTCTGAAATCTTGGAAGGTTGTTCACACCTTCAGAGAATTTTGATTGTTTCAAAGTCTTTCCATTTCTTTATAACTGCAGCAACCGTCGTAAATGAAATTCGAAGTTTTTCTCCTATCTTCCCATAATTCTTTCTAGACTCGTGTGCACCAATAACAGATCTCTTAAGATCTGTAGACAGCTCTTTACCACGACGACCCATTGCTTACTAATGCTTTGTACAGTCATCCATGTTCTATGAAGATTCACAGAGAAAATTGTATGATTCAGGATTACCAATAGTTTCTGATCACTAAACGGCCAACTACTAATAAAATTGGAGCAAGTGTAGTTTACGTCCCCCTGTGGTGCCTAGTATAGTTTACGTTCCCCTACATTATCCTAGTGTAGTTTACGGCTGCAGGAAAAGATCCCCGGAGGAAAATCCCCCCCCCCCGAGGGGGGGATCCCCCTAGTAAAAAATCCCCCTGGAAAATATCCCTCGAGGAATAAATCCCCCATTAGTCATTCATAACTTAAACCTACAAAAAATTTCGGCCTTAAAGGGATAAAAGTTAACATTTAAGATAATATTAACATTAAATTAACATTAACATTTAAGATTAACATCGGTGACCAAGAAAATAGAACGTTTGGATCACCTGAAGATCAGGCCCCCCAGCCTTCGTTAGTTAGCCTTATAAGGCTAACTAACGAAAATATCACGACTTAACCTAACCAATCGTCAAGGGCGTACAGTTGGTTTGTTAACCGTTCACTTGAGTCTGAGCAACAAGTTATGTCATTTCTAGATAATTTTTTATATGTTTCATGACTATTGGGGGATTTATTCCTTGGGGGATATTTTCCAGGGGGATTTTTTCCTAGGGGGATTTTTTCCTCGGGGGGTATTTTCCTCCGGGGGATCTTTTCCTGCAACGGTAGTTTACGTTCCCCAACTTTGTCCGCGCATACCTAATCAAATAAAACGTTAAAACTAACGAAAATATTACGACTTAACCTAACCAATCGTAAACTTATATATATATATATATATATATATATAAATTGACGATTGGTTAGGTTAAGTCTTAATATTTTCGTTAGTTTTAACGTTTTATTTGATGGATTAAGTTAAAAAATGTCTCCTAAAGATCCTAGTGTAGTTTACGTTGCCCAACTTTGACCTGTGTAGTTTGTGTCCCCTTTTGCGTCAGGGAGACGTAAACTACACTTGATCAATAAAAATTTAAAGTTCTTCAAGGTTGACACACAAATTATTAAATAATTTTGTAAATAAATGTACGAAAACTTCTGCATTTTAACTTTTTTATTTCTCTCAAATTCTTTGATGTTTTACATTATATGTTGTTGGTGTTAAACTAATTTTTTATTTGTTAAAATTTTCCAAACGAACGGTAAATTTTTCATAACTATCGTATGCATGGTACAAAAGATAAGGATGAATATTACTGAAATATTTGTCTGTACGAAAATTTATGAGCGCCACTGTATCTCCAAACACCAGTTGAGAACAACTTCGGCCGAGGTCATTATATTATACATCAACTAAGTTTACCATAAGTAAATAACTTAAACAAATAAGGAAGATTAAAAAGTTCAGACCCACTGCTACGAGACAAATGTTTTTAAAAAATCGATGTCTGAATTTTGTTTATTTTATTTTATTTTTTTTTTGTTTACTTTATTTCCACATTATTTCTTTTAACTGAAAATTTTAATACCGTATTTTCTCGTTCCTGAGGTAAAAAAATGTATGTCTAATTAGCATGTAGTCAACTCCTGATCTAATATAAATAATCAGGTCTAAGAAAGTAGCACTGTTGGCATAGTTGTAGGCGTTTGCTTTAATAGTAGCAGTAGTATGACCGCAAAATGTTCGAGTGCATATACAATTGCAATGTTGATCATATAAGTGCCAGTGCCAACCCACCTTGCCCCCTTGTTGCAAGGTGCCAATCCCCACCCTCGGTGCCAAGCCAACTTCCTACGTTGTTGCAAGGTGCCAACCCTATTTCCCCCCTTGTTGCAAGGTGCCAACCGCACCCTCCCTCCCCCAGGGTGCCAAAAAAAAGAAAGCAAGGGGGATCCCCCCAGCTGCACAAACTGGGAGAATCTACCTAACCGAAGAGAGAGAGAGGGGAGAGAGAGACCGCCAGACGCATAATAAAGTTCTTGGTCTTTGCACTTGGCTTAGAAGGTCTTAATCAACCAGTTTGCTAAGAAGGTTTAGAAGGCTTAATCTGGCTTAGAAGGTGTAAATGGCTTGTTTAGGTGTATGTATATATATATATATATATATATATATATATATATATATATATTATTAACTTTTGAGTTGGTTTAGAAAGCATAACCAACCATTTGGTGTAGTGTATACATATATATATTTAATGTAGCAAACGTGCATCGTTAATATATATACCCATCACCCCAGTTATTCCTTAATATCGTTTATATATACACCCAGGAAAGCATTTATTGGATAATAAAACACAACTACATCATTCTGTTTATTTAGACGAATTATTGGAATTAAATTCATGAAATATATAGAAAATAACTATACAATCAAAATAGTTCAGAAGAATTCTATACACACTTTAAACGATATGTATAAATATATACATTCTTAAATAATAATATTAGTACAGGAGAAATCTATATACACATTTATATTAAATTATAAAATTTTAACAAGTATAAAAAAGTAAATATACTGTAAAATAATATATAAACATCAAAATAATAATAGTACAGGAGAAATCTATATACACATTATATTCTACTGCGCTTAACTAAAATACTAAACTCGCAAGTGACAATAAATACGATTTAACATTATTTCACCGATCAAGTTATAGGGATGCCTATACTCGATGTAAAGGGCGTGCAATTCGTTCAAGACTATTTTTGTGCCCACTTTACATTCGGTTGGCAAGTTATCACTCTTTTTAAACACGGACAGAATACAATCAAAAGCACGCACAAAGAGGGCGTCGTTAGCCACAACATCATTATTAAATTGAAGTTTATAAACACTCCTTTCCAATCGAGGGTTTATTCTTACCGATCCGAGCTTTTCAATCGTGAACTCTTCCTCACAATGCATATCGGCAGTTGAAATAATCTTCTAAGTCGTAACGACAGTTGCTCATTATATAAAGAAATATGATAGTTCTTCAAGGTGAACAGTGTAGGTGAGCTCAGCCCTGTACCGCTCAAGTCCTTTATACCAAAGTTCATGATATTTCGAAAGGTCTAAACCTTTTAAATAAGCACCCTGCTCTAGACCATTCTCGCCATGGTCTTTCCTACACTCGGTAAACCCGTCGAGCAGAGCGGTGTAAACGTATTCAAGAACCATATCAAAATAAACCATATCCATAACACGTGCATCTAATATAGGCTTTTCAAACATTCTCTCGAGGATGAAGCGGCTTCGCGTGGGAACAAGAACATTATTATCAGATACATTCTTCCACATCAGTCGTGTATCTATGCATGGCTGATCGCTATTTATACACAACGTACAAACAATGGCACATGAGGGGATATCACTAATCTGTTCTCTTCTTGTACCTACACCTGCAGGTATTTTATAACGATCCTCGCTCCACTTCTCAACTATCACGAAGACTCTCCTCATCTACTCAACACTTAAATAAACAACATTCCGTTTATCAAAGTTTGTCTGTCTACAAGTCGTTTCCAGATCAGAGATGGGCAGTAACGCGTTACACGTAACGACATTACATAACGGTAACGAGTAACGGTAACGCCGAAAGATTTTCAAATGTATCAATGTAACGGTAACGCTTTGCAAATTTTTTATCAATGTAACGGATTTTTTCTTTACTCGTTGCATGTATAAAGCTTATAAACCCAAAAAAAAGTTGGTACACACGGAAATTATGAAAAAAACTCGATCAAAATTTAACTAACTCGATTGAAACTGCTGTAAGGAAAGTAGTAAGAATTTTTAAATCAAAACGTGTATCTTCGCCGCGTACACTCAATGCCCAACTGTGAAGACGTAATAATACTATAGTGCTTTGTGCTGACGTGTTCGGGTTCACAATCTTAAATAATGTTGAGCTTCATATTCTATCATATGTATCATATGTAGATATTGAATCGTGTTTACAAACTAACAATAATAAATCGATACTTGAATTTGATAACATTGCTATTCCATTCATGAGGACTATTAAATGCAATTCACTATTCCGTGTTAGTGGCAACAACTAAATTTATATTTTCTAGGTCTCTTCATTTTTCCCAAAATCAATGGGGTGCAAATTATTGTACAATATATCGTTCTTAAGAGAACAACATTTTTATAGTCAATAATAGTAGCTATTAGAATTTATGTGGTATGGCTGCCATTTGTAAGTTCATTTGTAGTTTCAAATTACGTGTGAAGGCACATAAACAAATATCAAATGTAACTAGTTACCTGTAACGTCGTTACATGTATCGAGTAACGGTAGCGCTTTAAGGATTTTCAAAAGTAACGATGTAACGGTAACGCCGAGTATATTTTCGACGTGTAACGAGTAACGGTAACGCCGCCCATTTTAATGTAACGGTGCCCATCACTGTTTCCATACATAGTTAACGGCACCGGTTTTACGCCTGAACACACGCAATGACTTCGTCACGGACACATCGCATACGGCATTGAGAATGCTACTCAAAGGAAGCTCCATTGTATTCTATTGTGAAGAGTGCACGTCCGGACGGTTCAAGCTCTGAGATGACTACGAGCAGTCGGTGCGCGGTTTGGCACGGAGGCAGGTGTGGGAAAAGAGTCACACGGGTGAGTCATACAAAGCGTTAATCTTTCGTGCACGGGTTTGTTCCAACATGAAAAAGTCATATCAGTACTTGTGACCCATTATACTGGGCAACCATTTAGAGAACTTTTCCATCTGTGACACACGAAGTAATATCGGCTTTAATGTTTTATCACTCTCACTCCCCAGAATGCGCACCATACATTTTCGTTCAGGGTGATTTTCACGAACTAAACACATTTTATTCACACTCCGGCGCACTATTTGAGAGAAACATTTGCCCATATTTATCCTTTTTGCCTAGCAAGCGATACTCGTCTCTAAATTCTATTAAAAATCACGCATGCCTTTAGCCACAACCTCACTGCAAACCTCGTCATGATATATATTAATGTAGTGGTAAAAATATTTCAAATTGTCCATTATGAGAAGATTTACATTCTCAGCCGCAGGGTACGAGTACTCGGTATGATGCAGCATGATATAATACCGCTTGTCACACCACTCATTAACAAGACTCACTAACCATACCCGTTGCTTCTCTTCTGCACGTGTTGTTTCTTTCACTTCACGCTTTTATACAGTTTAGTCCTACAACGTAGTCCATTACATCGTTTGTGCCGCGAAATCCTGCATTTCTCTCGCCAGAATAGCTGTAGAGTATTTGAACCTCTTGTTCTTCAAACTTCGCACGGTTCACTGTAGCCTTAAAAGCCTCAAAGGATGGAGGAATAGGGATTCTTTGAATGTTCACCACATCTTCAGACTTAAGCGAATACCACTTCATAAACGTCGAACACGCAATATTAAAGGTAGCCATCATTATTTTCCATCTACGTGAGATTTCTTCAAATACACGTCTGAGATCCAGGCCTTGTAGCGGTGAACTGAGCACGCAGGGGTAGAGATATGCCCAGGGAGTAGCATGAGTCACGTGACCTTTGTTCGATCAAACAGAGGGCTCCAGGAGCTTAGGACGTTTCCTGTACATAAGCACACACACACAAAGGAGAAAATGAAACGCTAACTGAAACACGATTTATTTAATAAATATATCATCGAATTATTCAAGGTGTATATATATACACACAAACAAATACGTATAATAAATAAAATAAAAATATCGTTAACAAGTAAATAGACTATATATATATATATACAGTATATATATATATATATATATATATATGTATATGTATGTATATATATATATACAGTATATATATATATATATATATTATATGTATATGTATGTATATATATATACAGTATATATATATATATATATATGAAACAATCAAGGGTTATGGTAGCCAAAGGGTACGGTACCATAGGTACCAGGCACCTGGTAACGTTTTCTATAGGTGTTACGACACACTTTAGTACCTCTAAGTTGCTTCACACACCCCAGTTTCTGTGCCCGAAAATTGTGAGTCTCTACACTCAGTTGGGGCGGTTGGTCACCCTCATCTTCCAGGCACACTAGCTCCTTCAACGAATCAAAGTTAACGATCCGACGGTTCGCTGATTAAGCGTGATGCCCTTAGCCTTCACAATATATTTAATCTTCTCCCCAACCCTCACCCGTACCCCATAGGTTTTTGGACCTGTTGAGACAAAAGAGTCGGCGTAGCGATGTCACCATACTCATCTTTGATCTCATCAGTCAACTCTCCGAGGAATTCCTCAATAGGTGACATGTATTCACCCACCCTCGCTGTGAATATCACACTATCTGTGTCGACATACAGAACCCTCCGTCAAAGAGAATGCAATAGACCCAAAAGTTTGATGAGAGCATATGCGGTTGTGAAGCTGGCTACAGGTATGTTTGTTTGTAACACGCGATGTGTCTGTGGCCAATTCGGTAATGTTGTCCTTTATTATGTACGTATTACCTACACTCACGATCTCCTTAACCTCTTTATCGGGAGCATTGGCATAATCCCACACCTCGTTATAACTTTGGGCTAGATGAACGTTCCCCTTACCTGTTTTCTGTGCAAATTTCCCCAAAAAGACTGTTTAGACTAGGGTGACCATATTTCCTTGAGACAAAAACGGGACATTGGGATGGCAAAAAAGGGACGGGGTTATGTAATATTCTGTATTCATGAAAAAGTAAGTACATAAACCGGGACAAAATTGACATTTTTATTAAAACGACGGGACGGCCAGGAAATATAAAACAAACGGTACTGTCCCGTTCAAAACGGTACGTATGGTCAGCCTAGTTTAGACACAACTTTGCACTAAAGCGTTTGCCTGGGTTCTTTGCAATTTGGGAACGGTCAAGTTGTATCCCTTCACGGTCACGGTAACGCTGTATCTTCTTCTCGCGGATACCCTGATGCTTCTACTTTATCCGTCAAAAAAGTGTTTATATATGTCGTGAAAAGGTTGGGTAGCTTCTGGAACCTCCACACCTCATATATCTTCAATATTTTTAGCCATGGGACGGATAGGGACAGCTCAGGGCTTGTATATATCCCTCTGATCTTCCGCTCGTTGGTTTTGTGAATACAAGCCCCATTCTTTTCCTTTGCGCACTTCACCCACAGGGTAAACATGAGCTTGTGGTCTATACGACGGGTAAGATCGGGATCCATAAATCGCGAGTGGGGAACACGTCCACGAAAGAAAGAACGAAATAGTTCTTGTTCATATTTGATTAGAACTCTTCGATAGTGGGCAGGGCTGGTCCCACTAGCTTTTCAGTTGCCCCTACAGGGTACGGATTGTTCTTCATCACGTATGGGTATAAAGAGCAGAAGTCGTATTAATGGAGTTTCACGCCTTCCGTACGCGCAAAGTATAGCTTGAAGGAATTTGTACGCCCTCGAAACAAGCTATCACCGCATTTGAGAGGATCCAACATCATTGAACGCTTGATCGTGTTTATTTCTTCGCGGTACTGTCCATCTGTTTCCATCCGTGCATCATAATCATGCTCCCACAAGATCTTATGAGTGAACTGGGTGCGTATAAGCTGATCGCGGGTGCGGGTCCTTGCAAGACTGTCGGCAGGAGATCTACCGTGGATTTCTACTACGATTCCACACTCATGACATGGGAATCGGTGCCACCAGCAACCGTTAAAGGAGTACGCAGTCTTCACACAAGTGGTACGGTCTTCGCTTAGACCATCAACCCAAAAAACACGACCATTGACCTTAATGGGTACCTCCCCCGTGTTGCGGGCATGTTTTATGTATACACCGGTCTGCTGCTGTAGGTGTATGAGCCAGTAAATAGCCTTGTGTCCATAACTGCGAGGGTTGTTTCTGTGAATGACGGCTAGTGTGTCTTTTGGTATGAAATTGTTCTTGAAAACCGTAAACCACAATGAGGCGATCGTGGTTGCAACTTCTAGCGGATCGCAGTTGAACAAGTCTATGTACATCCTTATAAAGGCCTGGAAACATACTCTAATTACGCGACATCATTCACGCAATAACGCTCACATTCAGACGCTATATTGTAAAGAATAGCATCATTAAAACTGTTGTAGTAGCGGTCAAAATCTTTACGTTCACTATCACTCATGTTGGCATAGTTAAAGTAATGTTTGGGTTGAGGTAATTCTACGTAATTTAAAGTGTCGCTAGTGAGGAAAGTGTATGGGAAATACCCTTTTGAAACTTCGGCGGCTACGACCATCACCTTCGGGAGCTTGGCTAATTTACAAGGTGTGAATAATAAAGTGGCTTTAAACTGAACATTACCTCTTATTTGCATCTGTATAAGTTTGTTCCTTCTTTTCAAGGAATCGCCTGTAAATATCTCCGATGACTCGTGTTCAAGCAGTTCCTTATAAAGGAATTGTGTGTAAAATTTTGCGCCGTTATGGGCAAGAATATACAGTCATTTTTTTTAACTTGTCGCTAACTTGACAATATAGGACCCAAAGAATTTCACGGGACTGTCGTGTGCAATCGTTTTAAAAACGTTTGTCCGTTTACCACATTTGTGACACGCATCAAATTCAGCATCCATGCAATCATCGCAGATAGTCTGACTTACATGTAGATTTGAGATAACCTCTTTTGTTTCAGCAATCGTATATGTTTCTATATTGTAGTACACAGTTATACAAGGTTTATTTTTAGGCTTAACATCTTTCATATAACTACATGGTTTACATCATCCGCCTTATATTTCTCATAGCATATAGAACAGTGAATTTCATCACATTTATGCTTGAATTTCCCCCGGATCCATCATATGAAACATGTCGTATTCACATGCCAATTGACTTATGGAGCTCAAAGCAGTTATTATTGAAAAATGTACGTCTATACACAGTACAACCCCTCTTCTCAGTTTCAACTACACGACTTTCACATTTGGAGCTTTTACACTGCTCACATACCGTGTGACATTCCTTACAATGTTTCACTATATCATCCGCAAACTCGAAATATCCCTTACACAAATCATGATGCCTTCCATATTTTCGTCTTTTACCATAACTCGCGTAAAGGTCCCTTATATTACGGATAGGGAGATACGTTGTCCCTGACAGCCCTAAAATAAGTAGGGGTTTCGTACGATCTCTCACACAGCTTTTAAAAACATACGCAGTCCTACGACGAAAATCCATTCCAAACACAACTATACGAACATTCATTTCCTGCTCTACCCTTCTCAGCTCTTCAGGATCCATATTACAATCAAACTCAAGCTTGTAATCTGAAGCCAATTTACGGGCACGCTGCATAACCGTAGGCAACCAAATTTTTTGGGTCCATGTATTTAGCAGAGTATACATACGAGCCAAGACTAATGCTATAAAGCCGAAACCACGATCGGCGCTTATATGCCGTCTGTAAATAGCCTGAGAATTAAAGTTAAGAGTATAAAGTGTGGCACTATGAACCGCAACACGGAATACTCTATCAATATCTACCGTGAAGTTGTCCATATTGAAGGCTGTACTACTTTGAGAGGCCTTCATTATACGCCCCAAGGTATATTCTATATCTACATCGGCCAAGCGTCTGTATGGTATAACTACCAAAAAATCATCTACATCCCCGTCATCTGACGCGAACCCGAAGGACAGCCTCGTCCTGACTTTACCTTCATTGCGATTCTAAAGGGCAAACTCCAAAATACGTTCAAGTACGCGCCGTAGTCCGTGTTCAACACCATTTCTATACACAGATACAGGGAAACCCTGACTATGTACCGACTTCTAGTCAGGGCCGGGGTGGGGGTAGCGGTGCGTACCAACTCAAATGTTATACCATCCTCTACAGAACGAGAAGCAGTTGATGTTGTGGAGGATGCGACTGGAATTGAACAGGAATAAGGGGAGTACATCTTTATTTGAGGAAGAAGCTAGTTTGGGCGATGTGTCGTAATACAGAGAGTGTTGGGGCTCTAATACTGGGGTCTAACAGCCGGTGCACTCCTGGCACGCTTTATCCCTGACGTGAAAGGCTCTTCATCATGCCTCCGATTTGAATTGTTTCGTTGGGGCGCTACAGGTGTCGCTGATGTTGGCTCGTCAGCGGGGATGGATTCTGTAATCACAACTACACAGTCATCGGGGTCGTCTGTAATATCGATGATGGGTACATGATGCTGTACCTCTTTGTCATTCACGGTTCTGTGGAAGAAGAGAAAAAACAAGACTGTAGAATATAAGGAACACCACTTAAATTTTTATTATATTTTGTAAATGATCCATTTAGGAGTGTGGCGTGTTAGAGATGGATTCTGTAGAAAAATTCAGGTTCACGAGCCCGTCCACGTGTATTATATCTGGCCCTACAGGATGTGGTAAAACTGTATTTAAGCTTAAAATCATTAAAGATAAGGAAGCGATGTTCTCAAAATTTATACATAAAGTTATATGGTGCTATTTGACGTACTACTCAGTATTTAACGAGTACCAAGATGATATTCTGTTCCACAAAGGTGTACATGACGTTAATTCGTTAAAGGTAAATGAACATACAGTCACTGTAATTGACGATCTCATGTTGGAAATGGATAAAACGTTTGCCGAGACATTTACAGTGTTCTCACACCATCTTAACATAAGCGTATTCTTCAACAATCAGAATCTAATTTTCAAAAATAGATATATGGCAGATGTGTCGTTAAATACACAATATCTAGTCTCATTTGCGCAAAGTAGAGATGTGTCACAAATTGGGGTATTAGCTAATTAAATGTTCCCGAATTAGCGTAAGGAGTTTTTGGAAGTTTATAACGAAGCTACAAGTCAGCGTTACTGATATTTGCTGTGTGACCTTCACCCGCAAATCACGTTTAGGATGCTTTAAGAACGAATATATTCCCAAACGAGCCTGAAACGGTGTATATTTCAGAATGACAAAGAGGCTAAAGAAATACTATGAATTAATAAAAATCTATCATCGACTGTCCCGGTATTGCAACAGATGTTTGTTAAAAATTTCGAATCAAACTTTTTAAAGTGTATCTGTGAAATCTGTCTAAACGTTAAAAAATATAATGTACCAATGAAACCCCCTCAGAAGGCTCGCCTACGCCGTTACAAGAACATAATACGCAAACTAGCTCGTGAAAGTCAAACTGTAGGGAAGAAAAAACGAATTATTGTACAAAGAGGGGGTTCATTCCTCCCCCATCTTATTTTCAGTTTTGGGCCTTTACTGACTAGATGAGTATAATGAAGAAAGTAGTCGTGATTCCACACGAGGTGTATGCTTCACTGCAAAGTTCAAAGACCCCAGATACGTTTCTAGAACCCCGTAAAAGCAGGCTTAAAAGAATGAAAAGCGAATCGTTAGACCTACTAAAAGAGTGAAAACTCACTGAGGAGAAAAGAATCTTGTACCAAGAAGCTCTGCAGAAATTTCTTCATGAGTACGAAAATTATAAGAATCCGACAGAGGTACCCATCGTTATTAGGCACAGCGCATACGACGCTGAACATGGAGGCATATGACCTGGGGAAGATGCTAGAGTTGACCACCCAAAAAATAACGGTGCCGCATAACATATCGAACATGTATTAAAAAGCAGCCTCCCACATATATTGAGGAATAAAGGCTTAAGTCTTTATAATCTATTGAGTGAGGACCCCATCATAGAATAGAGCGATACAGGTGAGATCATTGTAAAAGGAACAAAGGTACAGGGATCGAATATCGTCGACATCGTCCGCGATCTGGTGATAAAGTGGGATAGACCCTCACCATCAGGATGGAAGCATATTAAAGGAAGACTACAACAAATAAATGTCCCCAAAACATTGATAGGAAATCTGAACAGGTTAAAAGTCTTGGAGCAAGCCTAGCATGTGCCACAACTGAGCACGCCATCACACCCGGCAGTAGCACCTCTTAAGAGGAGAAAGAACAGACCAAACAACAACGGTCAGTCCTCTCCACGTGCTTCTATAATACGTAAATGGCTAACATATTAAGAAGATACTATTATGACATTTCTAACGCAGCTTCCTACGGAGGCGTTCATAGACTGTACAGAAGTGTTTATAATGGTGGAGTAGGGAAAACAGATGTTGAGAGGTTTTTGCGGGAGCAGAATGCTTATATACTTCATAAGCGGGTGAGAAAAAGGTTTAAAACAGCCAAGACAACCGCAGCCTCGATTGACTCTATTTGGCAAGCGGATTTAACAGACATGCAAAGATATTCAATGTATAATGATGGCTACCGCTACATCCTATTCATAATAGATGTGTTCTCTTGATATCTATGGCTAATTCCTCTGAAAAATATATCGCCTGAAACGGTTGATAAAGCCACCAAAACGGTGATATTGAAAGAAAACAGGATTCCAGGCTATTTTTTACGGATATGGGGAAAGAATTTATACGCCGAGCTTTTCAGAACATGTTGACAGAGTTTAATATCAGTTACTACACTAATTCTATACATAAGGCCTCTTTAACTGAAAGAGTTCATCGTACCATAAAGAAACGCATGCATCGCTATTTTACACATAAAAACACAGATATATAGGCATTCTGGAGTCACTGGCCTCATCCTACAACCGTTCACACCATCGCACGATTGGGACAACATCTAACGAGGTTTCAGAAAGAGGTACGCACACAGAGCATGAGGTGAGAAGAGATATTCGTAGAACCGTACAACACTCTACACGTTTCAAAATCAATGATTATGTAAGGCTGTCGCGTTCGGGTAATAAATTCGCGAATGGATTTGAGCAAGGTTGGATACGAGAGACTTTTAAAGTTAGGGCTATGAGACCTAAAGGCGAGATAATGCTGTATTACGTTGAAGATTTGAATGGGGAAGAAATCGCAGGAGGCTTTTACCGCGAAGAGTTGCAGAAACTGACATTTAATTTAGGAAAAACGTTTTTAAATTTAAAAAAATTTTAGGCAGCAAAGGATCAGGAAAAAGAAATATGTACCTCGTGAAATGGTATGGTACCTAAAAAGCTTCAACACCTATATAAAAGCTCATGCAGTAATGAAGCGTGAATAGTATGCAACATGTCGCCTACCCAATTCTACGTCACACTACCTTCCTCTTCTTCTCTGTCTGTACAACCTAGCAACACTCTGACCACCTTTGTAACAGAACTCCATGTGCCCATTGAATTGGATCGTAATTCGTATGAGGTGAGGATAAGTAGTATGGGCGAAAAAGGAGAGAGTGCAATGCAATTGCAAATGTCGATCAATGTTGCAAAAGAAAGGTTGCATAAGGTTATGCAACAAGGAGAGGGGGATGTTGCAAGGTGTTATGCAACAAAGGGGGGGAATGTTGCAAGAGCAACAAGGGGTTATGCAACGTGGAGGCGGAGTTATCCCCCAAGAGAAAGAGAGGAGGAGAGAGAGGAAGAGAGGTGTTCGCCTGGCAGGAGCCAAGCACATATTAAGACTTCAGCCGAGCGGCCATTGTCTCAATATGTTCCTAATAAGCCAGATGGCTTAATCAGCCAGTTGGCTTATCTGGCTGAGCTTCTAGATTGCGCTATTTATTTAATTAAAGCATATATTCAGGCTTAATCCGCCAGTTGCTTTAACCAGTCAGTTGACTTAGAAGGCGTCAGTGGCTTGTTCAGGTGTACATTATTGAGTTGCCACATTGCGTTTATTTATTTAATAAAATCATATATTCTGGCTTAAACAGCTAGTTGACTTAGAAGGCGTAAATGGCTTGTTCAGGTGTACATTATTAGGGTTGAGTTGCCAGATTGTGCTATCCAGATATTTTTGACAGTTGGCTTAGAAATCCGTCAGCCGTTTTAGAAGGCAGCTATTTGATGTAATTAAATGTCGTATACAACCAAAAGAATTAAATAAAACACCGTTACATCATTTTCTTTATTCAGACGAATTAATGGATTCAATTTCCCGGAATATATAGAAAATAAATATACAATGGAATATATGTAATCAAAAATAATAGCAGCATAAGAAATACGAATGAAACGATGGAATATATATGATCAAAAAATAATAATAGCATAAGAAATATGAACGAGGAATATATATATATATATTTATATATATACAGTACTGGCCAAATTATTAGGAATTTTTTTAAAATTTCATTTTTGGGTATAAAATGTTAAATTAAACCAATTTTAAACGTTGAAAAGTTATTTATTTCTACACAAGAATACATGGTCATTATTTAGCAATAGTTTAGTACTTAGTTTGACCCACCTTAGCTGCCATAATGGCTGCGACACGCTTCGGCATGCCATGAATCAATTTTTTGCATAATTCTTTAGTCGAACGAAGCGTGTTTGTTCGTCAGTTGTCGTTTGGTTGTCGTGCGATGCGGGTGTGTTTCTCTTTCTTTTACGTGTCATTGTAACTACCGTTTGATTTAAATAGTGTATTTACCCAATTTCGGCAGTTATTTGTTACAGTTTTTAAGTGAATTTGAAAATGGGGCGAAAGAATGACTTGAGTCCACGGAAAATTGGGCAAATACAGGTTTTATTAACTTCTTCTACATTTAAACAAAAGGAAATCGCTGCCAAACTCCATGTTTCACCACAGTCAGTACTTCGTATTAAGAAAAAAATGGTATTTGGAGAAAATGTAGGCCCCAAAAGGGTTGGAAGATGCGGCAGCAGAAAAAGGGTAACGACTCCAAGAACTGATAGACAGATTGCAATTTTGTCTCTTAGAAATAGAAGAGCTACTTGCAAAAACATTTCCAGTAGTCTAGCGGCTGATGGCATCAATATTAGTCGTAGAACAGTCAACAGGAGGCTTCTAACTGCCGGCTTCAAAGCCTACCGCCCAAGGAAGAAGCCCAGGCTCACTGAGGCTATGAAGAAGGCACGTTTTGCATGGGCAAAGGAACACATTAACTGGACTAGTGAGGATTGGGAACAGGTAAGAATAATATTTAACATTAAATAGAATGTTAATACAGTAAATACAGTATGCATAGAAGTGTATTTACAGTACGTGATAAAACTGCAGTAAAAATATCTGTAAAGCAGCAAGTCATACTGTACTTCGTTTTAGCTGTACTTCATACGCTATGCACTGACTCTTTCACAGGGCTTTCTTTGATTGCAGGTGGTGTTCTCCGATGAGTCAACGATTGCCGTGCTTGACGATCGTGTTCAAAGTGTAAGAAGGAGGCCTGGAGAAGAATTTTTGCCTGAGTGTCTGATGAAAACGGTGAAATTTCCACAAAAGATCATGGTTTGGGGAGCAATTTCTGTGCATGGAACTAGTCGTTTGAGCATTGTTGAGGGGAATATGAACCAAGTCAAGTATATAGAAGTACTAAGAAGACGTCTACTGCCTCAAATAAGGGAATGGTATGGTAATAGACGTTGGATTTTTCAACAAGACTCAGCTCCATGCCACACGGCAAAGTCGGTTAAAAAATGGTGTCATGAAAATAGTGTTCGGTTGCTCCCATGGGCTGGAAATTCTCCAGACATGAACCCAATCGAAAGTTTATGGTGTATTTTAAAGGACGTAATCCATGAAACGCCGATAACAACAAAACACCAACTCATAGAGCGACTTATTCAAGTCTGGTTTCACTCTACACGTATTAAGGAATTATGCAAAAAATTGATTCATGGCATGCCGAAGCGTGTCGCAGCCCTTAAGGCAGCTAAGGGGGGTCAAACTAAGTACTAAACTATTGCTAAATAATGACCATGTATTCTTGTGTAGAAATAAATAACTTTTCAACGTTTAAAATTGGTTTAATTTAACATTTTATACCAAAAAATGAAATTTTTAAAAAATTCCTAATAATTTGGCCAGTACTGTATATATATATATATATAATAAAAAATATACAAAACGTTGTAGTACAACCATCAATATATTACTACAGGAAAAAGTATATATATATATACTGTATATAGTTATATTAAATAATTAAATATATTATAAATAAAAAATAATATACAAAACGTAGGAGTACAAACAGCAGCATATTAGTACAGGAAATATATATAAGCAAACAACCACAGGGAAAAGGAAAAAGGAACACGAAATCCGAGCGCTTTCGTGATATATTCACATCTTCAAGGAACAACAAGTATTACTTGTTGTTCCTTGAAGATGTGAATATATCACGAAAGCGCTCGGATTTAGTGTTTCTTTTTTCTTTTCCCTGTGGTTGTTTGCTTATTAATAAGATCACGTGTTATTCTGTGGTTTTACTGCATATATATATATATATATATATATACATATATATATATATATATATATATTATATATATATATATATATATATATATATATATATATATATATACATGTTCAACGGCTCAAGACACTAAACACACACGTGATCGAGTCTACATTCACATCATTATTGCTTTGCACCACACGGTAAATCTGTCCAACCATTACTTCACCGCTGAAGGTGTGCGGTCGCATATATTCGATATAAATGGCCTTCATATCGTTCAGTACTATTTTTTTGCCCACTTTACATTCGGTTGGCAGGTTATCTTTAAACACGGCTAGAATACAATCAAAAGCACGCACAAAGAGGTCATCGTTATCCACAACATCATTATTTAATACAAGTTTATAAACACTCCTTTCCAATTGAGGATTTTTTCTTACCGTCCCGAGCTTTTCAATCGTGAACTCTTCTTAACTCTGCATAGCGGCAATTGAAATAATCTTCCAACTCGTAACGACAGCTACTCATTATATAGAGATACAGCTCTTCAGGGTGAAGAGTGTAGGCAAGCTCTGCCCTGTACCGCGAAGTCCTTTGTACCAAAGTTCGGGATATTTCAAAGAATCTAAACCTTTTGAATATGCATCCAGCTGTAGACCATTCTCGCCTTGTTCATTCCTACATTCGATAAATGTCAAAATAAATCATATCCGTAACACGAGCGTCTAATATAGGCTTCAGCTTGCGGAATCCTACGATTTGAAACATTCTGTCGAGGATGAAACGGTTTCGCGTAGGGACAAGAACGTTATTATCAGATGCATTCTTCCACATCAGTCGTATATCAATGCACGGTTGATCGTTATTTATACACAACGTGCAAACAACGGCATATGAGGAGTCATCACTAATCTGTTCTCTTCTTGTACCTAGACCTACAGGTATTTTATAACGGTCCTCACCCCACTTCTCAACTATCACGAAGACTATTCAATATTCATCTCATCCACACTTAAATAAATAACATTACGTTTGCTTGCTTCCCTGCAAATCGTTTCAAGTACATCGTTAATGGTGCCGGTTTCACACCTGAACACGCGCTCGTTTGTTTCGGAGGGGTGATGTACACGGGTGGGCGGCTCGATGGGGGAGTAAGTCATACCATAAACTGCTGAATACTTGTGCCCCATTATACTGGGCAAACAGGATTTTTCGCTACATGAAGCAATACCGGTTTTAATGTTTTATCACTCACCAGACGTTCATTTCCACAAACTAAACATCTTCACAATCCGGTGCACTATTTAAGAAAAACATATACCTATATTTTTCCTTTTTGTTTAACAAGCGATACTCGTCTCTAAAGTCTGTTAAAAACTCACACAGGCCATTAGCCACAACCTCACTACAAACCTCGTCATGATATATATTAATATAGTGGTAAAAATACGTAAGATTTTCTATGATGACAAGATTTACATTCTCAACCGTAGGGTACGAGTAGTCGGAATGATGTAACATGACTCATCAACAAGACTCTCTATCCATAACCGTTGCTTATCTTCTGAACGTGTTGTTTCTTCTACTTCGCGGTATATGTGAGCTTTTATAAAGGTTGGGTCTACAACATACTTCAATACATCGTTTGTACTAAGAAATTCTACAATGCCCTCGCCAGAATTTTGGTCCTTCGCACGGCTCAATGTAGCCTTAAAAGTATCAAGGAGGGTGGAATAGGGAGTTTTTCAGTATCCACCATATCTTCACACTTTGCCGAATACCACTTCATAAACGTTGAACACGGAATATTAAAGGTGGCCATTACTATCTTTCGTCTACGCGGGAGAATACACGTCTGAGCTCAAGGGTATGCAGAAGTCAACTGAGCACGCAGGGATAGAGATGTGCTCAGGGAGTGGCAGGAGTCACGTGACCGATCTTACAGTGGACGGAGCTTAGCTTTTTCATGTGTACACACACACACACACACACACACACACACACACACACAGACACGCACGCACGCACGCAAAGGAGAAAATGAAACCTTAATATGAACAAATATACGTGATAAATAAACATATTGTTAAAAGTACACATATATATAAATTCAATCAAGGATTAAGGTAGCCAAAGGGTACGGTATCATAGGTACCAGGCACCTGGTAACGCTTCCTATATGTGTTACGGCATACCTTCGTGCCCTAAGTTCTTTCACACACCCCAGTTTCTGTGCCAAAAAATTGTGCGTCACCACAGTCAGTTGGGGTGGCTGGTCACCCTCATCTTCCCAGCACACTAGATTCTTCAACGAGTCAAAGTTAACGACTCGACGGTTCGCATGGTCAAACTAGACACCCTTAGCCTTCAGGATATACTTCATATCATCCCCCAACCTCACCCATACCCGACAGGTTTTTGGCCCTGTTAATGCAAACGAGTCTGTGTATGCACCATCACCATACTCATCCTTGATCTCGTCAGTTAGCTCTCCGAGGAATCACACAATAGCAGGCATGTATTCACCCTCCCTCGTTATGAATATCACGCGATCTGTGTGAGCGTACAGCACTCTCCTTCCAAGAGAGTGCAGTAGACCCCAAAGTTTGATGCGGGCGAGGGCAGTTGTGAAGCTGGCTACAGGTATGTTTGTAACTCGTGAGGTATCTGTGGCCAGTTCGGTGATGTACTTTATTATGTAAGTATTACCTACAATCACGATCTCCATAACCTCTTTATCGGGAGCGTTGGCATAATCCCAGACTTCCCTATAACTTTGTCAAATGAACGTTCCCTCTGCCAGTATTCTGTGCAAATTTCCCCCAAAGACTGTTTAGACAAAATTTTGCACTAAAGCGCTTGCCAGGATTCTTAACAATTTGGGAACAGTCAAGCTGTATACCTTCATGGGTACGGTAACATTGAATATAATCCGTTTTTTCATCTTCGGTATCAACCCCTCGCGGATATCCTGATGCTTCTACTTTATCCTTCAAAAAAGCGTTTATATATGGTGTGAAAAGGTTGGGTAGCTTCTGAAACCTCCACACCTCATGTATCTTCAATATTCTGTAGCCATGGCGAACGCGAGGTGCAGTTCTGGGCTTGTATATACACCTCTGATCTTACGCTTGTTGGTTGTATGGTTACAATCACCGTTGTTCTCCTCTGCGCACTTCACGCACAGGGGAAACATGAGCTTGTGATCTATAACGACGGGTAAGATCGGCATCCAGAAATCGCGAGGGGGGAGCACGTCTACGAAAGAGAGTCCAAAGTAGCGCTCATTCAAGTTAGCTGAAAACTTCTCGATTGTTGATATTGTGGGACCCACCATTTTTTCAGGCGCACCTACGAGGTACGGATTGTTCTTCATCACGTAGGGGTATAAAGAGCAGAAGTCTTAGTAATGGAGTTTCACGCCCTCCGTAGGCGGAAAGTATAGCTTGAATGGGTTTGTACGCCCTCCAAACAAGCTGTCACCGCATTTGAGGGGGTCCAGCACCATTGAACGTTTGATGGCCCTTATTTTTTCACGGTACTGGACATCTGTTTCCATCCATGCATCATACTCATGCTCCCACACGATTTTGTGAGTGAACTGGATGCCTATAAGTTGATTGCGGTTACGGGTCCATGCGAGACTGTCGGCGGGGGATCTTCCATAAAGGTCCCCTGTGATGATACATTCAGAGCGCGGACAACCTTGCCACCAGCACCCGTTAAAGGAATACACACTCTTCACACCAGTGGTTGGATCCTCACTTAGCCATCAACCCAAAAAACACGACCATTTACCTTAAAGGTTTCTTCACCCGTGTTGCGGTCATGTTTTATGTATACCCTGGTCTGTTGCTCTAAGTGTATGAGCCAGTAAATAGCCTTGTGCCCATAACTGCGGGGATTGTTTCTGTGAATGACTGCTAAAGTGTCTTTAGACATGAAGTTATTCTTCAACACTGTAAAACATAATGAGGCGAGATCGTGGTCGCGACTTACAGCGGATCGCATTTGAAACTGGCTATGTACATCCTTCTAAAGGCCTGGAAACATACCCTAAGCACACGCACATCATTCACGCAATAACGTTCACATTCATCAGCTATATTGTATGGAATAGCTTCATTAAAATTGTTGTAGTACCCGTCAAAATCTTCACGCTCACTATCACTCATGTTGGTGTAGTTAAAGTAATGTTTGGTTGGAGGTAGTCCTATGTAATTCAAAGTTTCGTTAGTGAGGAATGTGTAAGGGGAATACCCTTTTCAAGAAGTTACAAGGAGTTACAAGGAAAAGTAGTACCTCAGAAGGCCTTGCAGCCCATACCGAGGAGGTACCAATGGCAACGGGTGCCAGGGAAAAGTTCTGTCATCCTCAAATAGTGTGCAAGATTCGGTCTAACCTTTTCTTGAACAGATCCACAGAAGAACTGTTCACAACTTCTGAAGGTAGCCTGTTCCAGGTGTCACAGATCTTATATGTAAGGTAATTCCCATACACAGTAGTCCTAAACCGTTTCAAATCCAACTTCCAACCATTGTTGCGAGTTGGGTTAATATTTAAACTAAACATGCTTCTAAAATCGACATTGTTGAACCCGCGCAAGAACTTGGAAACCTCGATGAGTTGACCGCGCAGCCTCCGAGTTTCCAGCGAAAACAATTCAGGGCGCGTAAGCGTCGATTGTAGCCCATATGCCTAATGGAAGGGATTAACTTTGTGGCCCTCGCCTGGACTCGCTCCAGCCTCTTAATATCTTTCCTGAGGGTGGGCGAGAGAGAGAGAGAGAGAGAGAGAGAGATTTGTGTGTATATATATATATATATATATATATATATGATCACCTTTGCTTTCGATGGCTTCGGCCCGAATTGTTCATTCTGGCGAAGGCCATTCTTTTCATCCAGCCCTAACCTACTTTTTAACAGGGTGTGTATATATATAGAGAGAGAGAGAGAGAGAGCGCGAGAGGGATCCCTGCTAGGGAACCCTGGTTAACCATTTAGCTACCAATCGTGAAAGGATGTTTACACTCCACCTTAGACCTACAGTTTAACACGGATCATTAGGTTACCCTGGTTTCCCATTTATCTACCAACCGTGGAAGGACGCGCCGCCACCGAGTCTCGAACCCGGCGCATTAAAATTGCGTAATATTTTATGGACATATAGGCGAGTGTGTACGTGTCAAAACGAAGTATACACTGTGCCAACTGGCTGATAATGCCTGGAGGCACTGGCTGACTAAACCAACTGGCTGATTAGGGGCCTATAAGACAGCGGGCGTTTGGCTGAAGTCTTAATATGAGCTTGGCTCCTGCCAGGCGAACACCATTCTTCCTCTCTCTCCTTCTCCTCTCTCTCCTTTTTCTCTCTCTTTCTCTTGAGGATAACTCCGCCTCCAATTTGCATAACCCCTTGTTGCTCTTGTAACATTCCCCCTCCCCCTTTGTTGCACAACATCTTGCAACATTCCCCCTCCCCCTTGTTGCATAACCTTATGCAGCATTTCCTTTACAACGCTGATCAACATTTGCAATTGCATTGCACTCTCTCCTGGGATATGCGAAATTCAGCTGGTCACCCTCTTCTTAAGTATTGATTATAAAGAAACCATTTTTACGGTTCTTAGAGACATTGATGACGGTGAAAAAGCCGGGGTATCTCGTGATGAAACCATGCGTACCGCCAGGAGTGGGGATGCGCGGTATTACACTACAGTAGTAACACTAGGCCCGCGCCGTTATGGTGTGGCTGAGGATGTTGTGAGAGACTTAAACGTTAGTTTAAAAAGCTCAAATCTTACGGCTGTTTTAGTATACGAAATCGTGAACAAAGAATCCCCTGCACACATCCTGACCCTAGAACCACAAACTAACAGAAATAGTAACCCTTCACACGCCAACGTTCCCATTTCGGGAACATAAAATAAAATAGCTGTATTTTTTTATATTTTCAAAAACTCAAAATTGTTTACATTTCTTTTGGTTTAATATATTCTAATGGTTATTTTAAAGTTTTAGATTTTTAAAGTTGTTTTTGAACTGTTTGAAATTATCGCTTTTTGCCGTTTTGTACTACTATTCTTTACCTAATTTTTTTTTAAACAAAAACTTTTGTCAGGATGCTAACATCAATTCCTATGTATCGACAGAGTGTTGTTTTAGTGTATTATATACTTTTCTATGAGATAATTTATCTAATTAGCTGTTTATAGAATTTTTATTTTGATGTTCTCAGAATTGGAACGTTGGCTTTTCCCGGACTTTTTCGCGCATATCGTAAATTTTAAGCAATGGAATGTCTTACAGATAATAATCTGGCTCATTCAAAAGTAGCCAAAGTGTTAGCACTACTTGAAATGCTTCGACATAACTGCCAACAATTTGGAACATTTTACGAATTTCTAAGTATTGGCCAATCAATGATTCCATACCACGGCCATCACAGCGCAAAACAATTTATAAAAAACAAACCAGTTAAGTTTGGCTACAAAATGTGGATGCTGTGTGGTGCAGATGGGTTTCCCTATAACTTTTCAATAGATTGTGGTAAGGAAAGTAACAGTACTGCGCCTCTGGGATCTCGTGTTGTAACAAATGCTGCAATCCGTTGAAAATCGAAACCAACATGTGGTGTTTATTGATAATTTTTTACAAGCTATAATCTATTGACCGATTTGACTGAGCGCAACATCCGTGCCTGTGGAACAATCCGCGAAAACCGGACTGGGCACTGCCCCCTTTTGTCTAAGTCGGAAATGTAAAAAAAAAGGAAGGAGGGTCATTTGATTTTAGATCAGATGGAAAAGTGTTGTGCGTCAAATGGAACGACAATTCAGTTGTAACTGTGGCTAGTAATTACTACGGCATCACCCCAATTCAAACAACGGAAAGGCGAATAAAACAAGAACATAAGAAAAAGGTCAGTCAGCCGTTTCTTATTTCTATGTACAATAAAGGAATGGGAGGGGTGGATGTTTGCGACCGATTGCTATTCTTGTATCGACCAAGATTACGCTCTAAAAAATGGTGGTGGAATATATTCTCGATTCTCTTGAATCTCTCTGTAATCGCTGCATTTAGATTCTATAAGCATATAAACACAACATCAAATGTAAACCATTTACAGTTAAGGAGAGCTGTAGCCCGAGCTTTGACAGCAACGCAAGAAAAAAGGTTACGAAGGGGAGGTCCATCTGTACCACTCAGCAATGCCTCTAGGTACGATAAAATCAGGGAAGATGCATTGTGTGCGTGAAAAATACCAGGATGAAGTGTACCAAGTGCGATAAAAGGATGCATAAAGCATGTAGTGCAACATTTCATAATAAGTAAAATGTAAACAGTTAGAATCATACTTTGTACGATATATATATATATATATATATATATATATATATATATATATATATATCAGTTCTTGTTCCAAATAAATTAAAAACTTGGGCAAATGTTTATTTTTTCCTAATTTTAGTCATAGAAAATCTAAGACAACAAAAAAAAAAAGAAGGAATTCAGCGTTCATTAAATTTGACTTTAAAACGTATAGCTTGATATGCCAACGTTCCCATTTGGGAAACAAAAAATAACAATGAAAAATATATATTTTTTAAAATTTCTAAGTAGAAATTTATAAAGCTGGTAAACAAGACTAATACGAGTATATAACATTTTCAAGGTTTTGCTACTATTGCATCATGTAGCCGCCCTTAAAGGGTTAAAGAAAAAGGGTTGTTCAAAATTATAACCTAGGGACGATATGGCGCAGCCTTCCAAAGAGATACTTTTCACGAAGTACAAGATTTGTCCAGACTATTGTATCAGCTGAAATTAGAGAAATTGGGCGATGGCTATCCACTGCCAGACATGTGTTATATTTACAGCAATATCGTGGAGCATCAGATTGTTGGGTATACTCAAGCGCGCCTGCTTCGTATGGCCCACATTCCCAATCATAGAGGACAGAGCTTCAGCATTATATATGACAAACCTCAATATGTGAATGTTGCCACGAATCAATTAACCAATATCCCAATATATATAAGAACGATTGAGGGGAAAAGTTTCCCATTCGGTGATGGGAGTTTAACGGTGAAGCTCCACTTTCGTCGCACTGAGTTATAATGGAACGAAAGCCTTTCACAGTCTATCGAGGGGTGAGATACCAGCATGGGAGTGGGCTTGGATCCATTTTTTCAACAATATTGCGCAAGGCTGTCCCCTTGCTGAAGAGGGGTGCCAGATATCTCGGGAGGAAGGTGTTACAATCAGGTTTTAACACGGTAGAAGACAATGGCAGGGCTAGACCTAACAAGCTCTAAAAAAACACTTAACGCGTACACGGGACGAAATCATCAAAGATGCAATGAGAAAAATGCGTCGTGGTGGGAAGTAGAGGACTGTCCGGAAGAAGAAGAAGGGGTTACCAGCACGTGGCGTTAAACGTAAATGGACATCAAAAAAGAAGAGGTGCTCTAAGCGAGTGAAACCTATGGCTCATAAATTTTTTAAATGATATAAGCTAAGGACATTACTAACATGAATCATAGGTTGCTTACTACTTTTCGAGAGAGGTGGCACTATTTCTGGCACACAATTAGTTCCAAAGTGCTTCTATAGAATTCGTGATACCTAGCTCAGGCCCTTACGGTTTTGATCCAAGCTGCATGCACATGTACGCTAAACTACGTATAGCCCATTCAGATGGAACGGATTGTGATGATAAATACGTTGTATTTCCCGAAACATACTTTCTACACTCCTTACTCAGCCAGGTTGATGTGTATTTAAATCAGGTCAACATCTCTGCAGGAACGGGTTATTATCACCTGCGAGCCTATCTGAAAATGTCCTCAACTTTTCTAAAGAAGCGAAGGACACCTTTTTAACTACCGAGGGCTATTATCAGGCTAAAGACGAAAGCAGTAGAAAGGACAAATTTACAAATTCTAAAAAGAAGATATACGAATGTTTTGGGCGCCTGCATATAGACTTCACATTCCAGGAGAAGCTACTTGTGAATAGGGTCGATATGAAGTTAAAGCTCACTCACGAATCCTGAGATCTGTTTAAATCAGAGAGCTGATGAAGAAGAGGGCGCAAAGCCAGTTGTGATTCATATTATGGAAATATACCTTCGCGGAAGTCGAGTGAAACTAAGGTCACCTAAACAGTTAGAAGTTGAAAAAATATACATCAAAATATACACGGTGCCCGCAGGGTTGGCATCGAAGCAGACAGAAAACATCGCCAAGGGAACTCAACCTAAAAAGTTATTAATTGGCATGCAGGACCACGCTTCTGTGAATGGGAAATATACAGGGTGGGCCGTAAGTTTCCATACATAGGAAAAATTAAACGTTTGTTTTTATGTTTCAGATACCCTAAGAATATGCGTTTGACGTAAGATCTTGTTTACTGATGAAGCAAATTTTTACGTCAATGGAGAGGTTAATCGGAAAAACATACGTTATTGGAGTAATGCTAACCCTATCTGGCTGAGTCCGACGAAGATGCAAGGTGCCGGTAAAGTGATGGTGTGGGCCGGGATATGGGGTGACAGAATTATTGGACCAATTTTTGTCAGTGGAAATCTTAATGCCGAAAGGTATCTTAACATGTTGCAAGAAGAGATTTTCCCATCCCTGCTAAACGAGGAAGGTAACTTCCCAGTTTACTTCCAGCAAGATGGAGCTCCACCTCATTATGGTCTTCACGTGCGTCGGTATTTGGATCAGCAGTTTCCGGATGCTTGGATTGGTCGGCGTGGTCCTGTGGAGTGGCCTCCCAGATCCTCAGATCTCGCCTCCCTTGATTTCTATCTTTGGGGGCACTTGAAGGCCATGGTGTATCAGGAAAAGATACGAGACATAAATCATCTAAAGGAACGTATCACCAACGCCATTACAAGCATAACTTCAACTGTGCTAATGCGTGTTCATCAACAGTGGGGAACACGTATTGAAATGTGTTTTCAAAACAATGGCAACCATGTAGAGCATATTATATAAATAAAAATGGTTGTCCATAAAAAAATGTTTATTTTTCCTATGTATGGAAACTTAAGGCCCACCCTGTATATCATGACGAGGTTTGAGTGAAGTTGTGCCTAAAGGCCTGCGTGAGTTTTTAATAGAATTTAGACGAGTATCGCTTGCTCAGCAAAAGGGATAAATATGGGCACGTTTCTCTCAAATAGTGCGCCGGAGTGTGAATAAAATGTGTTTAGTTCGTGAAAATCACCCTGAACGAAAATGTCTAGTGCGCATTCTGGGGAGTGAGAGTGATAAAACATTAAAGTCGATATTACTTCGTGTGTCGCAGATGGAAACGTTCTCTAAACGGTTGCCCAGTATAATGGGGCACAAGTATTGACATGACTCTTTCATGTTGGAACAAACCCGTACACGAAAGATTAATGCTTGGTATGACTCATCCGTGACTCGTTTCCCACATCTGCCTCCGTGCCAAACCGCGCACCGGCTGCTCATAGTCATCTCAGAGCTTGAACCGTCCGGACGTGCACTCTTCACAATAGAATACGATGGAGCTTCCTTCGAGCAGCATTCTCAATGCCGTATATGATGTGTCCGTGACGAAGTCATTGCGTGTGTTCAGGCGTAAAATCGGTGCCGTTAACTATGTACTTGACAAACAAACTCTGGTAAAAGGAATGTTGTTTATTTTAAGTGTTGAGGAGATGAATAGAGTTTTCGTGATAGTTGAGAAGTGGAGCGAGGATCGTTATAAAATACCTGCAGGTGTAGGCGCAAGAAGAGAACAGATTAGTGATACCCACTCATATGCCATTGTTTGTTAGTATAAACAGCGACCAGCCATGCATTGATATACGACTCATGTGGAAGAATGCGTCTGATAACAACGTTGTTTTCCCCAAGCGAAACCGCTTCACCCTGAGAGAATGTTTAAATTTGTCGGCTTCCGTAAGCTAAAGCCTATATTAGACGCATGTGTTACGAATATGCTTTATTTTGATGCAATTCTTGAATACGCATACAACGCTCTGCTCGATGGGTTTACCGAGTGTAGAAATGAACATGGTGTGAATGGTCTACAACTGGAAGCTTATTTAAAAGGTTTAGACGCTTCGAAATATCATGAACTTTGGGACAAAGGGTTTGAGCGGTACAGGGCTGAGCTCACCAACACCGTTCACCCTGAAGAACTTTTTCTTTATATAATGAGCAACTATCGTTACGACTTAGAAGATTATTTCAACTGCCGATATACATTGTGAAGAAGAGTTCACGATTGAAAAGCTCGGATCGGTAAGAATTAGTGATGTAGGTCACATCCGCATCCGCATCCGCGGAACATCCGCACATTTTCTCGCATCCGCATCCGCGTCCGCATCCGCACTTTGGACTGCGGATGTCGTGCGGATGTGGACCGTTGAGATAAAACGTCATTAATAAGCGGAAATTATCAAAATCTACTATATTAATAGAACTAGTTCATTGTGCGCAAAAGTGATGCAAGCGACAAGACGAGAGGCTGTTCTTGTATGAAGTTATTCTCTTGCAACCTACTTAGATCCACGTTACAAAGCTAAGTTATTTTCACCTAGTACATTAGAACGAGTTAAATCATCACTTGGCAAAGCAGTTGAAGAGCTTCAATCTCTTGAATCTGTCGCTTCGCCACCCACCAAAAGAATAAAAGTTTCAGTGACAGAACCAACACCTTCAACAAGCAAATCTATCACAGAATCTGTCTCTCAGTTTCTTGAGTCAAGCAGCAATGACGAGACCTACGCGATGTCAAAAGATGTAGTAAAAATGATCGAGAGCTATCACCAAGAAAAACGCCTGGCTGCATGTGACAATCCTATTAGTTGGTGGAAAAATACGCAGAATATCTATCCATACTTGAGTAAACTTGCAAGGAAACATTTAGCCTGTCCTCCAACAAACGTACCAAGCGAGAGATTATTTAGCAGTGCTGGATTAATATATGATGAAAAGAGAAACAGACTGGCAGCAGAAAAGGCAGAAAAGTTAATGTTCCTTAAGCATAACCTTCCTATAATTAAGTTGAACATTAAACGATGAACATCTTAGTTTACTTTATTTTAATTACTCATTTATAAATATGCCTAATAAAACTTTAAACTTAATATAAATAGTTATCAAGCTAATTAAAGATCTCTTTCTATAAGGGTGGAGGTTGGGGAAAGAGGTCGGTGGGGTGCATTTGAGTTGGGTTCACGTCCCGCATCCTGGTAACACAATTATGGTTTCTAATTGTGGCTGAAACTCAACAAAATATAACGAATTTATTTGCAGACGAATTCACTGATTGATTTCTATATTAGTTAGATGCTTGATATTATTTTATATGTTCAGAGAAAAGTACAGCAATTATTGTACAATTAATCAATTATACTACATTATAGCTACAGCTCTCTCTATATAATAACTTATTATATACGTTAAACACAACAAATCTCGAATATATCCTAAAAAATAACGAAAATGTAGACATCCGCATCCGCATCCGCATCCGCGGATGTTGAAATCAAACATCCTCATCCGCATCCGCGGATGTGAAAAAAATGACATCCGCTACATCACTAGTAAGAATAAACCCTCGATTGGGAAGGAGTGTTTATAAACTTGAATTTAATAATGATGTGGCTAACGTCGCCCTCTTTGTGCGTACTTTTGATTGTATTCTATCCGTGTTTAAAGAGAGTGGTAACTTGCCAACCGAATGTAAAGTGGGCACAAAAATAGTCTTGAACGAATTGAACGCCTTTTACATCGAGTATAGGCATCCCTATAACTTGATCGGTGAAATAGTGTTAAATCGTATTTATTGCACAGTGCAAAGCAACAATGATGTAACTGTAGACTCGATCACGTGCGAGTTTAGTATTTTTGTTAAATACAGTAGAACATAATGTATATATAGATTTCTCTTGTACTATTATTATTTTGATGTTTATATATTATTTTACAGTATATGTATTTTATTATTTAATATAAATGTGTATATAGATTTCTCATGTACTATTTTGATGTTTATATATTACTTTTTGAATGCATATTTATTTTCTATATATTTGCTAAAACTTTATTATTTAATATAAATGTGTACATAGATTTCTCCTGTACTAATATTATTATTTAAGAATGTATATATTTATACGTATCGTTTAATGTGTGTGTAGAATTCTTCTGAACTATTTTGATTGTATATCTACTTTCTGTATATTTCATGAAATTAATTCCAATAATTCGTCTAAATAAACAGAATGATGTAGTCGTGTTTTATTATCCAATAAATGCTTTCCTGGGTGTATATATATAAACGATATTAAGGAATAACTGACGTAATGGGAATATATATAAACGATGCAAGTTTGCAATAATATATATATATATATATATATATATATATATATGTTGTACCAAATGGCTGGTTATGCTTTCTAAACTAACTGGCGGATTAAGACAACTGGCAGATTGAGACAACTGGCGGATTTCTGAGCCATCTGATGCTGTCAAGAACATCTCCATTAATTAAATAAATGGCACAATCTAGCACATCAAAAGTTAGTAATATATATGTACACATACACTTAAACACTCATTTACGCCTTCTAAGCCAGATTAAGCCTTCTAAGCTAACTGGCTAATTAAGCCAACTGGTTGATTAAGACCTTCTAGCCAAATGAAAAGAGCAAGAACTCTCCCTCTCTCGTCTCTCTCTTAGGTTAGTTGGATTCCCTCAGCTTGTGGTAGCTAGGTGAAATATATATATTGCTTGGGGGGAATATATATTGCTTCCTTTTTTTGGCACCCTGGTGGGAGGGGGTGGGGGTTGGCACCTTGCAACATGGGGAAGGGGGTTGGCGCTGGAGGATGGGGAAGCGGTCATACTGCTGTAACAAATGATACCATTAAGTGCGAATGAGATAGTAAATAATGTTTTGTGTAGAATACGTACAAGAATTTACACATTAATTGAACATTTTAAAGTAACGCTTTTCAACATAGTTCCAGTCGCTATTTTATACAATTCTGTGAATGGGCAATATGTAGTCATTTACATAAATAATTAAAAAGCTTGATTCGGGAGTGAACATTAATTAAAATTTTATTGTGAAATTTCAGGACAAAATTAGAATAATAGCTTTGATGAAATAATTTGAAATACAAATCATTTCAACTTTTTATCAAATTGGGAAAATATGGATCTATAATGCACATCTGTAGTGCAGATAACTAAATTTAGTGTGTCTGCAAGGTTATGTACGTATGATAATATAGTATTACAAAGTTATCATACTTTGAATGAGTAAAACAGTAAGCGAAACTTCTAATAAGTGAAATTGATTTACCATTAAAATCTGCGTAAGTTTTGTGTGGATATATATATATATATATATATATATATATATATATATATATATATAAAATGCCAAAATTACGAGTTACCATCGAATTCTATTATATTTAAGTAATATATGAATATATTTAGTTCCTTTTTTTTAAATGAATAATAGTTTTTTAAAAAAGTTCTACTATAAATATAAACTTTCTAGAAGGCATAAACAATTACTATAATAGATGACTGGGTTTTGTTTTCCAAATTTTATTAGTTGGGAGAGAAATATTACTAATAAGTAATTTTTAATGCTATTTAGAATTTTGTTTGTAAGTTAACTTTTTTCAAAGTTGAACATACGAGTCTATGTATTTACGATCCCCCCCCACAAAAAAAGTGGAAGAAATAAAAGTAATTAGAGATGTTATAAGGGGAAATCTCGTGAGAACATAATTCATTCCCAACAAAATAAGAACTGAGATGTGAGAAAACAGTGCAAGCACGTTTCATATCATCCCGCTGAGTATGTTATACAAAAAGACAATGGAAAACATGCTCCATCGCGCACGTATCTGTAGCGAAAGCGGTGATGCCGTTCCACTATTTGTTTACTTGGAACAGAAGATCGAGAGGAATTGTGGGAATTGTTGTCATTGTTCCAATCGAAGAAAACTTTTCGAAAACAAAAAAAATTTCAGTTGTTGGCATATCTAGTACACACACACATATATATATATATATATATATATATATATATATATATATATAGAGAGAGAGAGGAGAGAGAGAGAGAGAGAGAGAGAGAAATATATGACGTGTTTTTCTGGTTCGTTTTTTTAAATGTTTCTCAAAAGTAATGTTAATTTAAATAAAAACTACTGTAAAAGTTATTAAATAATGTAAAAAAAACCTTTTGAAATATCTTAGGAACATATTAGCTTTTACTGTTAAAGATACATGGTGTTCAAGAAATAATGGTAGAAAAATAATTGGACATTTTTCCTATTAATCAATATGTACAAATATATATCATATATGAGTCTCTGTGTAACATATATATATACATATATATATATATATATATATATACTTGTTTACATTTTAAAACTGTCCACAAACCATATATAGATTTTAATTAATAAGAAAAAATACTAATCTGAATCATTGTTTCGCGGCCACCCTGTACTTTAGTTATTTCATCCTACTAAAACAAATTGGTATTTTACTAATAGTAAAAAGCTAAGTACAATAATTACTGCTGCATATTGTGTGTATGTACAGTACAATGTACAATGAATTTAATTCCATTTTTAATTGTATATCAATAAGTATGATACTTCAATATAGTCTATCATTTCGTGACTTTGAATTTCGCTTACTTTCCTGTTCTTGATTACTATTGACGCTTAATTAAAGGGAAGCGTTGAAAATACTGTAATAGATATCCTCAGTGCAGTTTCTCACTCACGGGAAGTGCTCTGCGAAGTTTTTCGATACTCGGAGAAAAAAATCAGCCAATATGGAAAATTTAAGTTTATATTTCCAGCGAAAATCAGACTTTTCTCTCTTTTTAAGGGAAAAACTCGGTTAATGTTACAGTTTTACAGTTGAAATTATTTTCTGTTAGTCGTAATCTTCATAACTGTTCGTCTGTTTTTCACTGAGGTACCTGTGCATGCTTTGCCGTTGTTAATCTTGCAGTTAGCTGAATAGATTAAACACAATGTAGCACATATACGGTCAATTTCTTTGCTTTCGTTTAAATTGCAATTACTGATGAGAAGCTCAATTCACTTAAGTAGGAGGTTGCAAGTCAATATTTTCAATGCACCAGTTCTGAATACTTACTTTTCCGTGCTTTCCAAAATGGGAGAGTGCATATGCAATTGCAATGTTGATCAAATGTTGCAAGGTGCCAACCTCCTTCTCCCCTAGTTGCAAGGTGCCAGCCACTCGCCCAGGGTGGCAAAAAAAAGAAAGGAAAAAAGGTGGAATCCCCAGCTGCCACAAGCTGGGGAAATCCACCGAACCTAAGAGAGAGCGAGAGAGAAGAGACTTTTGGGGAGAAGTTGGGATGTCCTCACCCCCCTAACGGGGTATACCTAACTAAGAGAGAGAGGAGAGAGAAGAGGGAGAAAGAAGACAGCATTCTTCACCTGGAAGAGCCAGGTGCATAATGAAAGTTCACCCGAGCATCAGCTGGCTTAGAAGTGTCTTTCAGCCAGTTGGCATAGAAGCCAGTTCCCGCCAGACATGTCAGACAGTTCGCACAGTATATATATATATATATATATATATATATATACTGTATGTATAGTATATATATGTGTGTGTGTGTGTGTGTATACAGTATATATATGTGTATACAGTATATACTGTATATATATATATATATACACTGTATATACAGTATATATATGTGTGTGTGTGTATATATATATATATACACATATATATACTGTGCCAACTGTGTGATGTGTCTGGCGGGCACTGGCTTCTATGCCAACTGGCTGAAAGACACTTCTAAGCCAGCTGATGCTCGGGTGAACTTTCATTATGCACCTGGCTCTTCCAGGTGAAGGATGCTGTCTTCTTTCTCCCTCTTCTCTCTTCTCTCTCTCTTAGTTAGGTATACCCCGTTAGGGGGGTGAGGACATCCCATATTAACATTTGGCCAGTCATTTGCTCTAAAAGCTTACGCCCATACACTCCCCGACTATATATATATATATATGCTCATAGATTCCCTATTATCACACACACACACATATAAACGTTCATCGATCTCCTATTATTAAAATGCATACACATTATTATTCATTATTAAGAATAATTATTCGGAATATTTTCTCTAGTCGTCACCTTGTAAATTAAAAAATTAAATACTCATACGACTATATATATATATATAGTGACTACTGAAGAGGCAGAGACGTTTTCAAATACATTAGCAATGTTCCATCAACACAATCACGACCAAGATGACGTCACACAAGCACGACGAAGATGATGTCACACAATCACGACCAAGATGACGTCACACAAGCACGATTAAGATGACGTCACAGCGCGGGAATATTATTAAGACATCACACCTTAACTTCGTTACAAGGACTTCTGGACGCATCTTGAGGGCTCTCCCTTCGAACACCAACCAGGGACACACAAACCATCGCCATGTAAACACCAATTGTGCAAGCACCATTTGGGCCAGGTGTCATTCACCAAACTTTATTTAAAGAATAATCATTACCTCGCGCGTTATTAATATCAAGTCATTATTATATTGATATCATAATCCAAGTGTACACATTATTTCGGCTGTAAACTATCAACATAGTCTTTCTCATTCAGAACTCATTTTTTTGTTTAATAAAGGAAAGAAACTCATTCTATCAATCAACCTAATTAATAACCTAATTAATAACATTATTTGATCTGCAAAGGTCTGGTGACCTCAGCCTAAGCATTTATCATTAACAATTAATCCTTAACATTTAATTAACCGTAATTATCATTATTCTTATTATAGTACCGAGAGTACCGCAATAAACCGGTAACTATAAAGTGGTAACAATATATAGATAGATATATATACACCTTTGTTATATAACCTTTGGTTAGCTTCCGCCCGAATTGTTCATTCTAACGAAGGTCAAGCTTTTCACTCCACCTTAGACCTACAGTTTAACGTGGAATCCGAACCACGCCCCACCAGCAGCCCAGCGTCTTAGTCACTAGGCCACCCAGGGTACCTATTTGTCTACCAACCACATTCTTTATTGTGTGGAAGAATGAACAGCTGTGTTTTGCTACGCGCCGGCTGCCGTCACCGGGTCTCGAACCCGGGGCCGATGGATTCGTAGTCAGCGACGCTAACCACTATACCACCGAGGTGTGTATATATATATATATATATATATATACAATATATATATATATATACACACATATGTTCCCTTAAGGTACATATCTATAAATTAGTCGCTATTCAGATTTAAAAAATATATATTTCTAAATTTTTTTTCGGAATAAACTATTTGAAACTTCTGTTTTACACTCCTCGACTATATATATGCTAAAAAATTCCGTATTACTACACACACACACACACACACACACACACACACACACACAAACTCCCCGACTATATATACAAGGTGTACATAAAGTCCGGATCTATTTTTGTGAAGCACTTGGAAATTATATGGAATTCAATCATAAAATGATAAAGTGGTAACATTTATTAAATAATTAAGAGTAGGATTCGACGTGACGACCATCAGTATCCCTGCACAGCTCAAATCGTTCCGCAGCATTTCTAAACACATTCTGGAGCATTTGTGGGGTTATGTTATCTGCAGCAGTTCGTATACGTGTACGTAAGTTTTCAAGACTCGTAATCTTCGTCTGATAGACGTGCGATTTGATAAAGCCCCATGCAAAGAAATCTAAAGGGGTTAAATCTGGTGATCTCGCTGGCCAAAGTCTGTTGCTTCCGCTTCCGATCCAGCGATTTGGAAAACGTCCATTTAGATAATCCTGAACAATTTTGGCATAGTGACAAGGAGCACCGTCATGTTGATAGACGACGGGGATAGGATTGTTAGTACCGTTGTCTATCAACATGATGGTGCTCCTTGTCACTATGCCAAAATTGTTCAGGATTATCTAAATGGACGTTTTCCAAATCGCTGGATCGGACGCGGAAGCAACAGACCTTGGCCAGCGAGATCACCAGATTTAACCCCTTTAGATTTCTTTGCATGAGGCTTTATCAAATCGCACGTCTATCAGACGAAGATTACGAGTCTTGAAAACTTACGTACACGTATACGAACTGCTGCAGATAACATAACCCCGCAAATGCTCCAGAATGTGTTTAGAAATGCTGCGGAACGATTTGAGCTGTGCAGGGATACTGATGGGCGTCACGTCGAATCCTACTCTTAATTATTTAATAAATTTACCACTTTATCATTTTATGATTGAATTCCATATAATTTCCAAGTGCTTCACAAAAATAGATCCTGACTTTATGTACACCCTGTATATGCTCACAGTTCTTCGATAAAGTAAATCGAAGTTAAACTCGAAAAACAATTCCCTCCTTGATCAACGTTGTTTTAAATAATAATAATAACAATAATAATAATAAATACATTCCGATCTTCTTTCTCTCAAAAACTTTGAATTCACTTTTTAACTTTTTAAAATTAATTTTCAGTTTCAGGCGTTAATACCTGCATGTATATTAATAATTTATAACACGTCCTACGATCTCGCTCCACCATTTCTGAAATCTGATAACTTATATAATAATGATTTTAAAAACTTTGAAGGCTAATCCGTCGTTATCTCTCTGCCATTTTTTGAAAATCTGATAACCGTCCTTTTAAGTACATGGAAGGTGACAGGTAAAATTTCGACTCGATCATCACTAAATAACTTCTAATACATATATATATATATATAACATTTGGTTAAAGTTAACCTTTGGTTATCTTCCGCCCGAATTGTTCATTCTGACGAAAGTCAAGCTTTTCACTCCACCTTAGACCTACAGTTTAACGTGGAATCCGAACCACGCCCCATCAGCAGCCCAGTGTCTTAACCACTAGGCCACCTAGGGTACCCATTTATCTACCAACCACTTTCTTTATTGTGTGGAAGGATGGCTACCGTCGGGTCTCGAACCCGGGGCCGATGGATTCGTAGTCAGCGACGCTAACCACTACACCACCGAGGTGTATATATATATATATATATATATATCAGAGCTGGGCACCGCAAACTCAAAATCACTTCTGCAATCGCAAATCCGCAAACTCAAACCTTACCTTCCGCAACCGCAAATCCGCAAACTGCTTGCCATTTTTGGTGCCGCAAACGCAAATCCGCAAACGCAAACCATATTTCCAATTTTTACAGTGCTGGGCACTTCCGCAAACACTTCCGCAAACCGCAAATTCCGCAATCGCAATTTTAACTATAAAAAGTATCCAAAACATTAAAGAGGTATAAAAAGTTTTTATATCTTTTTAATGTTTAATGTTTTAGCCTTGTTTTTATTAAAAATAAGGCTAAATAATTTATTACAATAAATCACTATTGTAGAAGAAATAAAAATACTACATATATTGATATATTATTTGAACAAAAACACCTCCTGCAAGTAAATAGTAAATAAATTAAATAATAAATTTAATCATTTGAATTTCATAAATTTTGAGACTTAGACACGTTAGAGAAGACTGTACTGTAACTGTAGTAACTGTACTCACATTACATTACACAAGTTAAATTAAGTTAACACTGTGACTGTACACAACTTGAACTCACTGTACAACTCAACCCCTCTAGCCTCTACAAGTGTACGCCTCTGGCTTTGTCAACAAGTTCAGTTGTCCTCCTCCAGTAACTGAGCCAAATCCAGTTTTAATAAGTCCATGTTCCCCTTCATGAACACGAGACGTTGGAAGTTGTCAGAGGTCAGGCTGGCCGTTTTGGGCTTCATTATATCTGCCAGCCAATTGGCGGCCAGTGACAGCAGCGTCACAGCACTAGCGAGCTTGGCCAGTGGCCACGTGGGAAATTTGCGGAAAGATTTGCGTTTGCGGTCTTAGTTCCACAACGCAAATTCACTAATTTGCGATGACTTTGCCGCAAACGCAAATCCGCAAACGAAAAACATACGTCCGCAATTGCGGAATTTGCGGTTTGCGGAAGTGTTTGCGGAAGTGCCCAGCTCTGATATATATATATATATATATATATATATATATATATATACATTTAACTGCAAACACGCAATATAATTAACGTAAAGAACGACGCTTGTATAGGAGATATTCCGCGCAAGACGAGAGAGAGAGAACGAAACAAATGAAAAAATGAGGTAACCACCCGGGAATCGAACCCGGGATCTTCCGATTGCCGGTCAGATGCGATAACCATTACACCATGGGCCTCACTCTTCCAAAATGCCGTAATTCTTCTACACACTCGCAGAAACCAATGCCCCAAGGGGGCACCTCCCGCATGCCGTAACATTATATACATTTAACTGCAAACACGCAGTATAATTAACGTAAAGAACGACGCTTGTATAGGAGATATTCCGCGCAAGACGAGAGAGAGAGAACGAAACAAATGAAAAAATGAGGTAACCACCCGGGAATCGAACCCGGGATCTTCCGATTGCCGGTCAGATGCGATAACCATTACACCATGGGCCTCACTCTTCCAAAATGCCGTAATTCTTCTACATACTCGCAGAAACCAATGCCCCAAGGGGGCACCTCCCGCATGCCGTAACATTATACACATTTAACTGCAAACACGCAGTATAATTAACGTAAAGAACGACGCTTGTATAGGAGATATTCCGCGCAAGACGAGAGAGAGAGAAAGAAACATGAAAAAATGAGGTAACCACCCGGGAATCGAACCCGGGATCTTCCGATTGCCGGTCAGATGCGATAGCCATCACACCATGGGCCTCACTCTTCCAAAATGCTGTAATTCTTCTACATACTCGCAGAAACCAATGCCCCAAGGGGGCACCTCCCGCATGCCGTAACATTATATACATTTAACTGCAAACACGCAGTATAATTAACGTAAAGAACGACGCTTGTATAGGAGATATTCCGCGCAAGACGAGAGAGAGAGAACGAAACATGAAAAAATGAGGTAACCACCCGGGAATCGAACCCGGGATCTTCCGATTGCCGGTCAGATGCGATAACCATTACACCATGGGCCTCACTCTTCCAAAATGCCGTAATTCTTCTACATACTCGCAGAAACCAATGCCCCAAGGGGCACCTCCCGCATGCCGTAACATTATATACATTTAACTGCAAACACGCAGTATAATTAACGTAAAGAACGACGCTTGTATAGGAGATATTCCGCGCAAGACGAGAGAGAGAGAACGAAACAAATGAAAAAATGAGGTAACCACCCGGGAATCGAACCCGGGATCTTCCGATTGCCGGTCAGATGCGATAAACATTACACCATGGGCCTCACTCTTCCAAAATGCCGTAATTCTGCTACATACTCGCAGAAACCAATGCCCCAAGGGTGCACCTCCCGCATGCCGTAACATTATATACATTTAACTGCAAACACGCAGTATAATTAACGTAAAGAACGACGCTTGTATAGGATACTGCGTGTTTTCAGTTAAATGTATATAATGTTACGGCATGCGGGAGGTGCCCCCTTGGGGCATTGGTTTCTGCGAGTATGTAGAAGAATTACGGCATTTTGGAAGAGTGAGGCCCATGGTGTAATGGTTATCGCATCTGACCGGTAATCGGAAGATCCCGGGTTCGATTCGCGGGTGGTTACCTCATTTTTTCATTTGTTTCGTTCTCTCTCTCTCTCGTCTTGCGCGGAATATCTCCTATACAAGCGTCGTTCTTTACGTTAATTATACTGCGTGTTTGCAGTTAAATGTATATAATATTACGGCATGCGGGAGATGCCCCCTTGGGGCATTGGTTTCTGCGAGTATGTAGAAGAATTACGGCATTTTGGAAGAGTGAGGCCCATGGTGTAATGGTTATCGCATCTGACCGGCAAACGGAAGATCCCGGGTTCGATTCCCGGGTGGTTACCTCATTTTTTCATTTGTTTCGTTCTCTCTCTCTCGTCTTGCGCGGAATATCTCCTATACAAGCGTCGTTCTTTACGTTAGATATATATATATATATATATATATATATATATTATATATTATTACATGTAAGGTAATAAACCATTTTGGTTCAATTTATTCTTTTAAAACACGACTTTTCCTTTTGAGCCGATAATTATCATATTATGGAACACTTGTCCATAGAAAGACTTTCCAATATGACTCTTACATAATTTTCAAATAAATTTAACTCTTAAGCATTACTCTCTCTAATAATTATTCTCATAGAATCACTCAACCAACAAATGTTGTTTATACTCGTACTATAAAAACCACCACTGTTATTATTATTATTATTATTATTGTACAAAAGACATCCACTTATCCCTCGACATCGTTTCTTTCTATATGTACTATTATTATTATGCATTAAACGAAGAATAAATGCCATGTTAGGTTTGAGAACTGGACCATTCCATATTGGTTTTACTTACAATCGTGATAAACCATAGGAAGCTTATGACATTACTGTTAATGCTAGTTCTCTCCATCTATCTATCTATATATATATATATATACTGTATATATATATATATATATATATATATATATATATATATCCATCTATATCCATTATATTTATTAGGTCATCCCATAAGTAATGCGGCATTTTTAAAAAAAAATTCCATTTTTATCATTATTTTACGGATAGAAATCAAACAACTCTTTGAAGGTATTTATATTTAAATAAATATTTATTTAAATATAAATAACTTCAGAGTTGTTTGATTTCTATCCATAAAATAATGATAAAAATGGAAAAAAAATAAATTTAAAAATGCCGCATTACTTATGGGATGACCTAATATATATATAATTATATATATAATATATATATATATATATAATATATATATATATATACAGGGTGGGGCACGGGAACCAAGTGTTTTTGGAATAATCAGGAAAATGATATTTATTTTTGTAAAGAAAATATATTGGTAGAACAACATTCGTAAGAACATAGCATTTCATGTCATAATAATCATGTACCGAAAATTATATCTGGCATATGATGTCCTTGGCCGTCGACGCATTGTTGAAGGCGTTTACGAAAATTGGCCTCCACTCTTCCCAGCAGGTCTCTGTTGATTTGGATGATTTGTTGACGGATCGCTTCCTTCAATGCATCTAATGTACGGGGCTTGTCCTCGTAGACACGTGACTTGAGGTACCCCCATAGAAAGAAGTCACATGTGGACAAGTCAGGGGACCGAGGGGGCTATGCAATGTCACCAAATCTCGAAATGAGATGGTTGGGAAACAGGGGCGAAGAACAGCCATTGACGCTCTGGCGGTGTGTGGCGTGGCCCCATCTTGCTGAAACCACAAATGTCGACGAGCAATACGCCTTCTTCGTAACTCAGGGATGAAAAAGGTGTTCACCATCTCAATGTAACGCCCAGATGTTATGGTAACGGTAACCCCATTTTGTTCGAAGAAATAGGGACCGATGACGCCAAACTTTCCCACCGCGCACCAAACTGTAACCTTAGGGCTATGCAGCGGTTTTTCATGGAGTTGTCGCGGATTTTCAGCAGCCCAATACCGACAGTTTGATTGTTGACGGCCCCATTAAGGTGGAAATGGGCTTTATCACTCATTACCACCATCATGTTTTCATTCTGCTCATAAAGTGCAAGCATTTCCTGTGCAAAATTCAGTCGTTGGGGCAATCGTTTACATTCAATTCCTGCACCATCGCTAACTTGTATGGGTGAAAATGTAATTCTTCATGCAAAATCCGTCTAACAGTACGATTGCTGATTCCGAGTGCAGCTGAATGTCTCCGAGCAGAGCGGCCTGGGCTTTGCAACATCGCTTGTCTGACCCTTTCAACGTTCTCTGGAGTACGCACAGTGCGTTGCGGCCCCTTCGGTTTTGTTTTCATTATTGAGCCTCCTGTTCGAAGATTGTTAACCCAACGTAAGATTGTGTCACGAGCGGGAACAGAGTCATTTCGATGAATGTTGAATCTGCGGCGAAACGCACGCTGAACTGCTGTCACTGACTCGCCACTCCTAACAAAATGATCATACGCGAACATGCGGTGTTCTAACGTCCACTGCTCCATGATGGCACCTGAAAGATAAAGGTGAGTGTTAGTTAAAGTTAAATGCTATGAACCCAGGAATGGAATGCTACCTACCGCACGCCCCTCCCATTCCTAATGGCCGATTACTAGCTATTCAAAAAACACTTGATTCCCGTGCCCCACCCGTTATATATATATATAATACAAACAGAAAAGCAATTAATCCTTCGGAGTATTTTCGATTTTTCATTTTTCGCATCTTCGTGGAGGTGAGGTACAGTTGCGCGAAAAAGTATTCATGACCCGATGCGAGCTTAAAAATCCACACAAACCTGATTGCAAAAGTCCAGGGCGATTTTTTTTACTCAAGAACCCTTAGTAATTCGATTTTTTTAAAAATTATTAACAATGGAGTTTCTGATGGATATAGACTGAAGTGCATGCATTGCAACGAGTTAACCTAACCACTTGCCATTTTTAATCTGAAACAAATATAATACTTGGAAATCTGAAAACACCAAATTTGTTTTCTATTTCATCAACGTTGTTTTAAATAATAATAATAACAATAATAATAATAATAAATACAATACGTTCTTCTCTCTCTCAAAAACTTTGAATTCACGTTTTAACTTTTATAAAATAATTTTCAGTATTAGGCGTTAATACCTTTCGAGGGAGGCTAATCCGGAACACTTAAATGTACATTAATATTTTATAATACATCCTACGATCTTGCTCCACTATTTCTGAAATTCTGATAACTTATACAATAAAGATTTTATTAACTTTTGAGCACTAATCCGTCGTTCTCTCTCAGCCATTTCTGAAAATCTGATAACCCACGTTTTAATGCATGGAAGGTGACAGGTAAATTTCGACTCCGTCGCCACTAATGACTTTCGGAGAGAGAAAGTAATCCGACCCTTTGCTGAATTCATTTCTCTGAGCAAAACACCTGACACCCGTTATTTTTGCCTTAAATACACTTCGATATACGTTATGAAAAGCTCGGAATGGAAAAACTGTATTATTCTCGTAATGAGTGAACTAATAAGGTGATGTTAATATATATATATATATATATATATATATATATATATATATAATTATTAAAGAATTTTTAATTAAAAATAAAACTTAAAACTTTTTAGACTTTAAAAGAGCTTATTCATTTAAAACCTCGCCAATTTTAATAAAAACATTCCAAAAACTTTCAAATTACTTTTAAAACAATTTTAAAAGAGTTCGAAAGTCTTCCCTTAACACGAATACAATTCAATTTATGAAAAAATCTGGTAATTTTATTCAATGAAGATATTAAAATCAATGAATTTACGCTTTAAATTTTTTTAAATTACATGCTGATAAATTTAACCGCTTATTTAAACAGTTGAAAAAATCTGAGGAATGAATAAGTCAAATTTGATAAAGACACGCCCCTCCAGAATTGGCGGTTAGGTCAATTACAACCCATCGGGCGGAGTATGAGTCGAATCCATGGTCTCTGGTTGGTGGAAAACCTCTTTCACACGTTACAGCCACACCCAAATTCACTGATAGCCAACAGGAAACTTGCGAATCGAATATTGGCCTTCAAAGGGGTGGTTATAATCGGAAACCATGCATATAAAAGGGGGACATTTCCAGTTGGAATCCACATCAGTTATTTTTATCAACGAGTAACCACACATTCTCTTGTCATGGACGCCTCAAATCAGACAGACCTCTACTGTTTCCCACAGGTGTTTGAAGTCGGCAACCCCTCTGCAGGGGCCACATTCTTACGTCGCAGCTGTCGACGTAGGAAATATTTTTTTCGGCAGAGGCTGTGGAAGAGTTTTGTGATGTTGAACAGAGTGAACCAATCACACTTGAAATGTAAGTAGAAAATTTATGTACCTGTGATGTTTTTCTCTTAAAAGTGATTCAAATTTTCTACTTTCACGAATTATTTATATAACAGATCCTGTTGCTTTGAATTCGGTCAGAACAGGTATAGACAAGAAGGGACAAAGTGCTAAAACTCTGGTAGCATTTCCTTATCAATTTATTTTCATCATATACAGGGTGGGCGGAAAGTAGCTCCCTATTTTGGATTGGTAAAAAAATACGTATATTATCCATTTATTTCAGAAGAAATAATATGAAAAGGTAGGCATACATGGTAGGTTTTCTATAAAATTCAATGTGGGCTCCAACTCTTTCCACCAGCTTCTGGAGCCGCCCAGGAATGGCGTCCACTGACTTTAGCAGGAACTCCGGCGGGATGGAGGACATGACTTCCCGAATTCGGTCCTCCAGTTCTTCCAATGTCCTCGGTTTTGTGCGGTAGACTTCTTCCTTTACCCACCCCTAAAGAAAGAAGTCGCACGGTTACCGCTGAAAAACGGCAGAATCGGTTCAGTGTAACGGTGTGGTGTGGTATGACCTCAGATCAGGTTGTGGGCCCGTTCCTTCTGCGCAACACCATGAATGCTGAGCGGTACCTTGCTATGTTGCGAAACGAGGTCTGGCCGGTTGTCAGCACATGGGAGAACATCGATGATCTGATATTTATGCAAGATGGCGCCCCTCCGCACTTCGCTCTTGTTGTCCGTGAGTGGCTGGATACCCACTTCCCTGGGCGTTGGATGGGTCATCGTGGTCCACATCAATGGCCAGCCAGGAGCCCCGACTTGACACCGTGCGACTTCTTTCTTTGGGGTGGGTAAAGGAAGAAGTCTACCGCACCAAACCGAGGACATTGGAAGAACTGGAGGACCGAATTCGGGAAGTCTTGTCCTCCATCCCGCCGGAGTTCCTGCTAAAGTCAGTGGACGCCATTCCTGGGCGGCTCCAGAAGCTGGTGGAAAGAGTTGGAGCCCACATTGAATTTTATAGAAAACCTACCATGTATGCCTACCTTTTCATATTATTTCTTCTGAAATAAATGGATAATATACGTATTTTTTTACCAATCCAAAATAGGGAGCTACTTTCCGCCCACCCTGTATATATATATATGAGTTCTATATATATATACATAGAGAGAGAGAGAGAGAGAGAGAGAGAGAGAGAGAGAGAGAGAGAGGCTGATATAATATATTTTCAACTCATTACAATTTCGTGTAAATTTTTAATTATACTAATTAGTTATTACTAATTGAAACTAATCTATTATTAATATTTTAGAAAAGACCTTTAATATTATGGTAAAGTCCTGTGTTGGTATTTCTATTAATTCAATTCATTGAATTTTTGCCTTTCCCAAACAATTATTAATAATAATAATAATATTTTGAAATTTTAGGGTGAAATAATGTTACGGCAAATAATACCGAAAAGTATTTCATAATAATTTTTATTATGCCATGAGGGTGTCCTTTGAAAGTGAAATTTTATTACGCATTTGTTTCCCTGGGTAGGGTTTTGTAAAATTAGTTTAAGCTCACTGCAGGGCCTTTGCATGATGTATGTTTGTTTGTCAAATAATTACGTGTTAACTTAAAAATTTATAGAAATTTCCACAGATAGGCTTTTAGAATTACTAAAACTTTAAAGGTAGGGAGTTCCAGCGGTCCTGGGTTCGAGACCCGGTGATGGTAGCGATGCTTAGTATGCCTAGGTAGGATGAAAGTATTTCCGGCGCAGTGAATTAATGTACTTGTAAATTAGTGTACTTGTAACTCCTTGTAACTCTCTTTTCATAAATATATATATATATATATATATACACACATATATATATTACTTTTTAGCCCCCTGGCTGGTCTATTATGGCCAGCCCGCGTCCTCAGCCAGGCCGCCACCGTGGCCGGCCGCGCCCACAGATCTCTGACCGATGAGATGTTGTGTGTTTGTCTAAGGTATTGGAAGTGGGGGCATGTAAGAATTAGGTGTTCGGTGTTTTTGTTGGTGTGGTCACATCGTGGACAGTTTGCATTGTTCGTTTGGTGTATGAGGTGTCTGTAATAATGTAGGGAGGGGTGGTGGCCGGATCTGAGTCTAGAGAGGGTAACTCGTGTGTGTCTCGGTAATGCTTCTTCTTCTTCTTTGACTATGTTGGGGGTGGGGGTCGTGTTAGTAGAATTGGGTTATTTGGTAGTGTGTCAATATGTTGGTTTACGAATTGTGTGTGTATATGTTTTGTTTGGTTTTGTTGTGGAGGGCATGGGGATAGTGTAGTGTAGAGTGATGAGTAGTGTGATGGTGGGGTTTCCTTTTTGTTTCGTGGTGGTTGGGGGGTTAAAGCAAGGCGGTGGCATGGGTGGGTTGGCGCGAGGGTTTTGGCAAAGAACTGTGTGCCTATCATGTTAAGGTGTGTTTGTAGTGGAAGGATGTTAGCTTCTGAGTGTAGATGTGGGATGGGGATGGTTTGTGTGCAGCCTGTGATAATTCTGAGGGCTTTGTTTTGAATGATTTCCATTCGGTTTTTGTTGGTGCTGGATATTGTGGGGTGCCAGGCTGGTGAAGCATAATTTAATGTTGTACAGTAGAATTGTTTGTATAGGGTGGTGAGGGTTTCTTTGTGTTGTCGAAATGTAGTACTAGTTTGGGTGCGTAGGGCATTAAGTTTCTTTGTAGCTTTCCTGCAGATATTCGTTACGTGTGTAGTGAATGCCATGTGCGTGTCATATGTGAGGCCAAGTGTTGTGTGTGTCTTATTTAGTGGGAGGTGGTGGTTTAGGAGGGTGATTTATGGGTGTTTGTTTGTTTCTTTTGTGTGTGAGGAGAATAATGTCACTGAGGACTTTTGTGGTGAAACTGTCATTCGGTTGGTATGTAGCCAGTTCTCAAAATCTATCATGTATTGTTGTATGTCTCTAGTGGCTGTGTTTATGTTATTGTGTTGTGAGGTTATGGTGAGGTCATCTACATATGATTGGATGTTAACATTTGGTGTATGTGGATTTGGAATATCATGCATAAATAAGTTGAAAAGGATTCGGGACAGGATTGCACCCTGTGGGACTCCGTTTTATAGCGACATGAATTTTGATGTTGCCTGTTTGTGTATGACTCGTGCTTGTCTGTCTGCGAGGAAGTTTGTCAGCCATTTTTTGTCGTTGGGGTGAAGTTTGGTGTCAAGTATTTTCTGTGTGAGGTTATGTCATGGTACTGTGTCAAAGGCTTTGTTTATGTCTACTGCTACTAGGATGGTTCTCTTGAGTGGTGGGTTCTGGTTGAAACCTTCCAGGATGTGTTGTGTGAGGTTGGTGATTAGTGTATTTGTTGAGTGGTTCTGACGAAAGCCGTGTTGTGAGGGTGCGGATGGTGTCAATGCCATGATCCGTCTTTGTATCAGTTTTTCAGGTGTTTATGAATGGTGGAAAGTAGTGATATGGGTCAGTATGATGATGGTTGATATGGTGGTTTGTTGGGTTTGAGTATTGGGGGTGATGTTTGCTTGTTTCCATTTATTGGAGACTTTGTTGTGCTGCCAGGAGTGGTTGAAAATACTTGTCAGTGATTGGGTTGCTACGGGGCCTAAGTGTTTTTGGTGTATGTTTGAAATGTGGTCTGGGCCTGTAGCTCTGAATTTTTCAGTGTTTTGATCACAGAGAGCGTATCTACAGAGTGAAATGGTCGGTCAACTGTTTGGTCAATGTGGATTTTACGAGTGTTCCTTATTGTTATCCTATTGGTAGGAGTGGTTGGTTTGTGACTGGTTTTGGAATAGTGTTTCATTAGGAGGTTGCAGTGTTGTTTTGGCGTTGGGATTTTGTTTTGTTGTGTGAGTAGGGCTTCGTGTGTGGGGGGAGGGTTTTTGTGGGAGTTGTGTATTGTTTTGAGTGTTCTCCAGAGTTAAGAGGTGTTGGTGTGTTGGTTCATTGTTTCTAGGTATGCTTTCCAGTTTGTTTTCTGTGCGTTTATGAGGTTTGTTATTTGTGTATTAAGGTTTTGTATTTCCTGTATATTTTCTTGGGTGGGTGATCTGATTTGTTTTAGTGAGTTTCTTTGTCTTATTAGTTCTGTAATTTCTGGGGTGATGTTTGGGTTATAGTGTTTCCTTCTTCCCTGTGGGATATGTTTTCTACTTGCTGTGAGTATTGTCTTTGTGAAATGGTTGACTGCTTGGTCTATGGAGGTGAAGTCTGTAATGTCAAAATTTCTCAGGTTGTCCTCTATATCTTACGTGTAGTTTGTCCAGTAGGGAGTCCCACTTATGACCTTTTTTTCAGATCCATTGAACATACCTTTTTCCTCTTAGAAATGGTTCACTTTTACAAAATATATCAAAATATATCAAAAAAGATTCAATTTAACAATTTCGGGGTCCCCGACCCACCCCCGAAAATGGCCCCCCCCTGAAAATGCTAGAAATACCCATTTTTTGTATTGTAATCAACCTATTGTGTCCCACTTATGGCTTTTTTTTCAGATTTATTGAACATAGCTTTTTTCCTATTAGAAATGGTCCACTTATACTAAATATATCAGAAAAAGATTCAATTTCAATATGTCATGAGTTAAGGTACAGTAAAAGTCATTTGATCAGGTTAGTGGGGCTCAAATTCTCAACTAAGGAAGGGACTTTTTATTTTAGCTAAGAAAGGCGCAATAGCAAGAGTTTATTGTGGAATTAACCATTTTGTGATTTTTTTCAGGTATTTAGATAATAAAATATGTTTAATTTTGAGGTATTATAAGAATGAATAAAAATAAAGCTGTATTAAGAAACAATCCAACAAACTTCGACTCTTTGCTTGGTGCATTAAACGATGATTGAAGTGGCCAAGAGGGATGCATGCTGCCATCAAAAGGAGACGTTTTGAAGCATTTTTTATACCTCAGAAGAAAACAAATGCAAGGCCCTAATATTTCCAAAGAGGAAAACATTTTGAATGTTTTGTAAAAAGTTTAAACAACTTGGGAAAAGGTGGGCATTCTATCAAAGGATGTCGTAAGACATAAAACCCCATGAACCATGCTATTAAACTTGATAAAATTACATACAGTAATAGAGAGCAACAAAGCTAAATGTTATAAAACCAAAAACAAAGTTTACTTGGGTCAGTTGAATGATCTGTTTGATATTTCTACACAAAACGTATTTCATGAGATAAGAACGGATTCCCTAAGAACAAAGAGGACATAAATTTCCTAGAAGACCAAAGAGGGGAGAGGAAGATGTGTCTTGGCCCTTTAGATAAAGCTTATGTGCCAAAAGTGCAAAGGAAAGAAGTAAGATTCGATGAAGAAAGAAAGCGACAAATGAAAGAAGCTGAACGAAAAGCTTTGGAAAAGAGATCAGGCAATCCAACCATCCCTGAGAGTGATGACACAGATAATTCTTCGGGTGAAGAATATTCTCCAGAACCCCAGCCAGGCCCAGCAAAACCAAGACCAAGTAGTTTGCTTCAGTCAACACTAGTATCAAACACAGCAGATCGTCTTGGACTCTCCATAAGGCAACATACAGTTTTTGCATTAGTTGTCGCCGCAGAGTGTGGCAAACACATAGAAGAAATGAACATATCCAAAGCTACTTCAGCTCGAGCAGCTACATTATCAAGAAAAAGAACGTGGCAGGACATCCAAGGTGATTTCGTTCCTCTTCAGTATGTTCTGATCCATTGGGATAGCAAAATGATCTGTAATTTATCAGGTGGAAAGGAGGAAAGATTGGCAATACTAGTTATTGGGGAAAATGATTTTAAGAAATTACTCTCCGTAGCAAAAATCAAAGACAGTACCGGATTAGCTCAAGCAACAAGTGTGTTTGAAACCATTTCAGAATGGAAGCTAGAAGACAATGTGTATGGGCTAGTATTTGATACAACTGCCTCAAACACCGGATGGAAAAAAGGTGCATGCCATTTTTCGAGGTCATTATTGGTACTTGACTGAAGAGCTCGTCCCCATGGCTTTGTTTGGGTCTGTTAGTAATGAAGAAAAGGTTAAGATGGCCAAAGAATTAACAAAATATGATCCTCCTCAAGAGTTCACACCAGGTCAGCCTATCTTTCCTATTCTGAAGCAGGGTGTCAGACTTTATCGTCTCATAGGTCCAAGATCTTGGTACCTATTCAGACTTCTCAATTCATCTAGGGAATGGATTAAAAAACCTATATCATTATGGGAAAAAGATGACGATTTTAAAAGAATGAGGGGCCTTATTTCGTCTGCCACAGTAGTAAATGACACGGCAGAGCGTGGCGTCAAGCTCATACAAGATTTTCATGGCCATTGTAAAGATGAAAGTGAGTTTCAACAACTTTTGCAGTTCGTTGAACAAAATAGACATGCAATCCCAAACATGACGAAGAAAAATTTGGTCACTGCTCTGAGGTTAAAATGTAACTAAGATTATTTTTTTATTTTTTTATTTTAAGCTTTGTTTCAAGCGAATAAAAGTTTGTTCATTGCTTTAAGTACAAAAGGTTCCTAAGATTACTTTCTTTTGTTTTAACATTTATTTTCTTGTTATTGGTAAAGATCTTTTGTTATTTTTGAGAAATAAATTAAAAAAAACGATGGGGCTTTGTTAACATTGTTAAAAGCTTAAAGTATTTTAATTTATATAATTTTAACTTAATGTTAGCCAAGTTGTTCCCACTTCGATTCGATAAGATGAATAAAGTTCCTACTCGTCTTATCCTTTCGAGACCCATCGCCACAGAGCTGCTTTGGGATGATGCTCTGAGAGGGACGGTAACACCCTACTACTGTTTCTTTTACCTTACTGAATAAAGGTTCGAATTACCTTTCTTTTGATATGAAATATGTCGATATTTGACAAAAATCTTGCTCATTTAGGTAGATTACAATACAAAAAATGGGTATTTCTAGCATTTTCAGGGATGTCCATTTTAAGGGGTGGGTCGGGGACCCAAAAATTGTTAAATTAAATCTTTTTTTGATATATTTAGTAAAACTGAACCATTTCTAGAAAAAAGTTCTGTTCAATGGATCTGAAAAAAAGTCATAAGTGGGACACCCTATTGTCTACAGATCTACAGATCTACAGAAGCTAAGGCTAACAAAGACCCTAAGATCCACTCTAAGGTTAGCCTGAGAGAAAGGAAAGAGTAGCGGGTTAAAAGAGGAGAATGAGGGGTTAAGTAAGTAGCAAAACCTATCACTCGTGTGTTAACATTCATCCAGAAAAAGAGAAAGAAAGACTCACCATCATCATCCGCCGGCCACTGCCGACAAGTCGGAAAAATAGTCGAAGAGAATAGGAAAAGGGTGAAAGATGAAAAGAAGTAAAATAAGAACGCTTACAAACAATGCAAACACAGTCTTAACTCAAACATTGCCATACCATGCAAACTACAGACATGCAAGTAAAGCGAGGATAAGAAAAGAACAAAAAAAAAGTAGGAAGAGTATAACAAAAAGTGAGTTAGTTTACGCTACGAGCTACATCTACGTTCATGTAAGTCTAATTTTTTTTTAATAATTTTATTGTTGGCATCACACGCTGGCATGTCACAAGCTGGCATTAATCGTCAACAGACTCATCCTCGCCCACCAGCCCCGGAGCTCCTGTTGCTAATTGTTTTTTATTTTAAACAACGTTAATATTTTTAAAATGCCTATCTAAACGGTTCTTAAACATATTAATGCTGGTAGAGTTCACGACGGACGCGGGAAGATTATTCCATTTATCAATCACTTTAAACGTAAAAAAGTGTTTAGCGATGTTAGTAATGAAACGTCTGCTACGCAACTTAAATCCTTTATTACGAGTATTGCTATTATCGAAAGTGAACAGTTTGTCAAAATTTACGTTATCGATTTTATTAACAAATTTGAAAACTTCAATAAGCTCCCCCCTTAATCTCCTAATTTCGAGTGAATGCAAGTCTAACTCTTTAATCCTATCTTCATAAGACTTGTTGCGCAATGACGGAATTAGTTTCGTAGCGCGACGCTGAACCCTTTCCAACCTATCAATATCCTCACGCAAATACGGGCACCAAAACTGAACAACATATTCTAAATGAGGCCTGACTAGGGACTTGTAAAGGGGCAATATAATATTCTTCTATTTAAATTCGAAATTACGCGCTATGAAGCCTAACATCCTATTAGCTTTGGCGCAAGACTCCAGGGACTGGTTCCTAACTTTTGAATCCTTAGATACGCATACGCCTAAATCTACTTCCTCGTCAACGCTAGCTAACTGTCTATTGTCTATCGTGTACGTGTAATTATTGTTACGAGAACCTATATGCAAAACTTTACATTTTTCTACGTTAAATTGCATCTGCCACTTCTCTGTCCACTCCATAATCCTATTTACATCGTCTTGGAATTGGAGCCTATTTCTATCGTCCACGTTAACAACTTTACCGTTCAACGTTTAACAACGTTACGTTACTGGTCAAGCCTACATCTATGTCGTTACTGTAGATTACGAATAGCAGTGGGCCTAACAATGAACCCTGAGGGACACCGCTACCTACATCCAACCACCCCGATTCCCTACCATTAACAACGACCCCCTGGTTTCTAGCACGAAGCTATTCCTCTAACCAGTTAGCTACCTGACCGCATATACCGTGCGCTTTAACCTTCGCAATTAATCTTCTATGCGGAACTGTATCGAACGCTTTTTTAAAGTCTAAATAAATAACGTCGGTCGCTCTATGCCTATTGTATTCGCGCAATATTTCGTTATAAAATTCTAACAAATTAGTTAAACAAGATCTATGGCGTCGAAACCATTGCTGACTACTATTAATCAAATCGCGACTTTCTAAGTGATCGACGATACGGTCCCTAACTACGGATTCCAAAAGTTTACTGACAATTGACGTTAAACTAATAGGCCTATAATTGCTAGCTACTGTGCGGTCGCCTTTTTTAAAAATGGGCGTAACGTTAGCTAATTTGAAGTCTTCAGAAATAATTCCCGCTTCCAGTGACTTATTAAAAATTTTTGTTAAGGGGTCTACTATAACGTCTTTCAAATCTTTCAAATGTCTAGGATAAAGCGCGTCAGGGCCTGGAGCCTTGCTAACTTTTAACTTATCGATATAATGCGCAATCTCACCCTCATAAACAGTTATATCATTCAAAATAGTATCGCTACTAAATGGAACGATATCATCATCGTCGGGGACATTATTTACGTCTTCTACGGTAAAAGCAGTCGCAAAAAAGTTGCTAAAAATACCCGCCATCGCCTGAGCGTCGGAAGCCAAAGCGCCGTTAGCGTCCACTAGAGCGCTTATATTATCTTTTATCGGCTTACGATTATTGACGTAGTCAAAAACTTTTTGGGATTATGTTTACTATCCACAGCTATAAGTATCTCTAAATTACGCTCAGCATTCCTAACAGATCTTTTAACCTGACGTCTAAGCTCGATATATCTATTAAAGTTAGCTACAGTGCCATTGCGCTTATTAAGTCTATACGCTCTGTTACGCTCGTTTATGAACTCGCCTATTTCCCTAGTCCACCACTTGGGCCTACCATGATTTCTAGCGCGATTGGGCCTACGAAGAATAAACTCCCTTTCAATATTCATAAAACTTTCTTTAAACGCCTCCCAATGAAAATTTACGCCATTACCCATAAATAAATTATCCCAGTCCACTACTCTCATCCTGTTCGCAAAACTATCAAAATTAGCGTTACGAAAATCAGGGACTTCTATTACGTTACTATCCTTAATGTTTTCTATCGATAGCTTAAACCTAATAATTTGGTGGTCGCTACATCCCAAACTCTCATCTATTTCTAAACCTTCGACTATATTATCGTCGTTCATCATCACCACTTCTAAGATATTGTCACCGCGCGTTGGTTCGGTAACCATCTGTCCTAAGAAATTATCTTCCATGAACTCAATCAGTCTCAAACCCTCATCATTTCCAGTAAAAGTCTCGTAATTAACATTAGGGCAGTTAGTCTCCGACAATTATACTCTCCCGATTATTAATAAAGTTACCAAGAAGTGAGTAAAATCTAGTATCGGTATCGAGGGGTTGAACGGGAGGTCTATAAACAACAACAAAATTAAAGCTAATACTACACGCCCTAACTTCAACGCATAACGCATTAATTGCTGTCGGAAAATCTATCTTAACCTCGATAGCCCTAAGGGAATTACGAATGTACAGCAAAACGCCGCCACCAATCCTATGTAAGCTATCATTTGTAAAAAGTTTAAAACCCGATATATCAAGTTCTCCCAACAAGTTCCGAGTCAAGGTATTTAACCACGTTTCTGTTATAGCAACTATATCGTAGTTCCCGAAATAAATTATCGACTTAAATTCGTTCAATTTATTTCTAATACTACGCGCGTTACAATAAAAGACGTTTAAATTATTTTTTACCACGGATCGGCGTTTTAAACTATTTTTCACGTCTGGCCGGCGTTTCCCGGACCAACAACGTTTGAAGAAGGCTTCAACCTATACAACTTTCAAACGTTCTCATCGATTAACCTACCTAGCTGTTGGGTGAGTGAGTGATGAGGATGGGATTGTGGTCAGGTGAAAGGTCATATGTGACGTCCCAAGTTGTTTTCATTTGTAAGTTGTGGGAACAAAAGGTAATGTCTGGAGAGGTCTGTTGTTGGTTATACTGGTGTGGTGTCCGTGTGGGTTTATTTCTGTAGTTTAGTATGTTTAGAGTGTGGAATTGTGTTAGGAGGGTTTCCCCTCAGTTGTCGTTTTGTTGTGTAGTGAGATAAGATGTGTGGTTGGCGTTAATGTCTCCTATTAAGAGATTTGGAATTTGTGAGATAGGCTTAAGTAGAAGTGTGTAACCAGGGGTGGGCATCGTCTGGAGGTTGAGGGTGGAATGTATATGTTGACAATGTTTAGTGTGATGTTTTGTATTTTCGTTTGTATGGCGATGAGTTCGGTGTGTGCGTCGTTGTTGATTGATTGTCTAAGTTGTGTGGTTGTAAACGGTATGTCTGTGTATCAATGTGACGAGACCTCTGGCGTTTTCATGGGAACTATTTGTGATTGTGGGGTAATTGTTAAAAGTTGGGGTGTTTGCTTTGATTAGTGTTTCTTGTATCAAGGCTATGTGAATGTTATGTTTGTGGAGAAAAGGATCGAGTTCGTGTTTTTTGTTACGTATTCCGTTGATATTAAGTTGTGTTAGGTTCAGGGTTTTTGTATTTGACGTCATCGTGGGAAGTACAGGGGGTGGGGGCAATCTGCGCAGTGCCATTGTGTGGTGTTTTCGTTAATATTGTTAAGTGAGGTGCAGAGTAGATGTATCCATTGGGTGTAGGTATTACACCTGACCGAGTAGTGTCCACGTGTGATGTTTCTATTGCATGTTGGGCAGGTATAGTTCAGATGAGACTTATGGGACCAACTTATATATATATATATATATATATATATATATATATATATATATATATATATATGTGTGTGTATATATATGTGTGTGTATATATATATGTGTGTGTATATATATATATATATATATATATATATATATATATATATATATATTATATATATATATATATGGGAATGAACTCAGAATGGTTTCCTGAGGTTTTTATGATACACACAGACCGTGCATGGAACAAGGAACTCTTCTAGGAAAATTAAATCCACTATAGTCCGAATAAATAATGGTAAATGAAAAATACTATAGTTTTTTCTTTTTCATGATGCTAGCCCGACGTGGGGAACGGGTCACTCGCAAAGAGGTCCCAAATATATAGCTTCCCTCACCAGCTATCTGCAAAGCAGATAGGATCCAGCTTTGGGACAAGTTATGTGCCTTGAAAAGTGGACGCTCAATTCTGCCAGTTGAGGTTTAAATTTTGGTTTTTGGCTAAAACTATAATAGCTACCCCTTTTTGCTTAGATGTATTCAAACTCACGTGAAGGCAGCGAGTCTTTTGCTTATATTGAGGTTCTAAATGTTAGCAGGGCTAGGCTGCTTTAAACTCTAGATCCTGTCCCAAAGTTGGATCCTATCTGCTTTGCAGATAGCTGGTGAGGAAGCTATATTATTCGGACTATAGTGGATTTAATTTTCCTAGAAGAGTTCCTTGTTCTATGCACGGTCTGTGTGTCTCATATATGTGTATATATATATATATATATATATATATATATAGAGAGAGAGAGAGAGAGAGAGAGAGAGAGAGAGAGATATGTATATACACATCGAATCATTCAGTACTTAATCCTTGCAAATCATAATTAATTTATAAAAAGCCATAATAAACGCATTTTGAAGTGGAAAACTAATCGATCAGGTTCGAGACCCGGTGTCGGAAGACGATGCTTAGTATGCCCAGCTAATCTTCCTTTTGAGCTTGGTTAGGCTAGTTGCTTGCTGTTTATTATTTGATCTGGGTACCCTATTCGGCATTTTCTCTTATTGTAACTCCCTACAAATCTTTCTTCTTCTCTCTCTCTCTCTCTCTCTCTCTCTCTCTCTCTCTCTCTCTCTCTCTCTCTCTATATATATATATATATACAGGGTGGGCGGAAAGGAGCTCCCTAATTTAAATTACATATAAATTATGTATAAATTGTGATTGTATTGTTATATTGTTATGGTGTGTTCTCTAAAGTGGTACAATTGTAACGGTAATCTTTTTTTCTCTAAAGTGTTCTCTTTGTGTTCTCTAAAGTGGTACAATTGTAACGTTCATTTTTTTTTTTTCATTTCAGATTGAAGGGTAACATGGCTGAGCGTTTAACACTGCAGGAGCGTGCCCAGTTGGCGGCACGGTACGAAGTTTGGCAATCTGTCGTTCGAGTTCAAAGATGGTGGCGGGCCATTCATGGACCACGTGCCCAAGTGGACCCGAAAACAATCAAGAACTGCCACTCGAAGCTCATGACCACGCGGTCTGTGGCAGATGTTCGAAGATGTGGTCGCCCTTCGACATCCAGGGCCCAGGAGACGGTGCAGGCAGTTCAGGAAATGTTCGCACGGAGTCCACGAAAGTCAACTCGCCAGGCAGCTCGGGAAAGTGGACTCTCCCGCTACTCAGTGCGAACTGTGCTGAAGAAGGAGCTGAACTGGCGTGCGTGGAAGCCGCATTACTGCCAATCTCTCTCGGACGAGGACTGCGACATTCGCATGGAGTTCGGGGAAATCATGCTGGCTTTGCATGAAGACTGGCCCCATCTCTTCCGCAACATCCTCTGGAGCGACGAGGCGGTGTTCCACGTCGGAGGCTTTGTCAACCGCCACAATTGCCACTACTGGGCAGGAGAGGATCCCATGGTTACCGCTGAAAAACGGCAGAATCGGTTCAGTGTAACGGTGTGGTGTGGTATGACCTCAGATCAGGTTGTGGGCCCGTTCCTTCTGCGCAACACCATGAATGCTGAGCGGTACCTTGCTATGTTGCGAAACGAGGTCTGGCCGGTTGTCAACACATGGGAGAACATCGACGATCTGATATTTATGCAAGATGGCGCCCCTCCGCACTTCGCTCTTGTTGTCCGTGAGTGGCTGGATGCCCACTTCCCTGGGCGTTGGATAGGTCGTCGTGATCCACATCAATGGCCAGCCAGGAGCCCCGACTTGACACCGTGCGACTTCTTTCTTTGGGGGTGGGTAAAGGAAGAAGTCTACCGCACCAAACCGAGGACATTGGAAGAACTGGAGGACCGAATTCGGGAAGTCATGTCCTCCATCCCGCCGGAGTTCCTGCTAAAGTCAGTGGACGCCATTCCTGGGCGGCTCCAGAAGCTGGTGGAAAGAGTTGGAGCCCACATTGAATTTTAGAGAAAACCTACCATGTATGCCTACCTTTTCATATTATTTCTTCTGAAATAAATGGATAATATACGTATTTTTTTACGAATCCAAAATAGGGAGCTACTTTCCGCCCACCCTGTATATATATATATATATATATATATATATATATGTTCCTCTGTGTTTATTTTTGATGAAAAACAAATGAATTTTAATTAAAAAAGATCCAGAAAAGTGTATGAACAGCCAAAAATAATTTTCTGTCTACAGCCGTGGTCTTTTTTCTTAAAGGTCCGATGGGGAACTGACTCGTGTTTTAGAAACTTTTTGTGATAGCTTTGAAGAATCGCAAATAGCCGACGGCGATTTGGAGGTTTTGGTTTTACTGGACACTCGCTCCAGTGACCTGAACACGGACGTCGAAGTATTGGATCACATCCGGTCCAACGAATGCCACGAATGCCCGTCGTTGGGGGACTACCGTAAGCTTTTTTCTTCTTTCGGTTAAGAACAAGACGCAGTGTATTTTCATCAATTTATTAAATGATAGAAACATAAGGAATGTTTTAGAAAATAGTACAATTTTTATATTCAACTTAAAGTAGTTACAGAATTGGCATCCATTAAATTTTAAATAAACTACAGAACACAAGACTAACATTATTGGAGACATCTTATAGTTTACACAATATTTTTGCAATTATTCATTTTATATATAGGCGTAAAACATCATACATTATATCGAGTGCGTACAAACGGAAAAGGGGTTTTTCTGCATGCTTACAACTTCATCATTCAGCTCCGTGTGGCACGGGTCGAATAATTTTAAAAAATTTATAAATTCCTTCCCAAGGGACATGTGTAACACAAATGAAAAGCAGTACATGCCGCAAGTATTACTAAAGTATCAATGGAATCGGTAAGGATTCCAGACAATTTCGGGGATATGCAGCTGTTCGAGAAATTTTACAGTAATAGAGTCGCTGAAAGGATAAGACGCCATCCATTTAAAATAGTACATTCTTTCCCTATTTTTAAAATGGGTGCCGGACAAAATCCCGAAAGCGGAAATCCCGAAAGCCGAAATCCCGAAAGCCGAAATCCCGAAAGCCGAAATCCCGAAAAGCCGAAATCCCGAAAAGCCGAAATCCCGAAAAGCCGAAATCCCGAAAGCCGAAATCCCGAAAACCAAAATTAAGAAAACCAAAATTAAGAAAAAACAATATTAAGAAAAAACAAAATTAGGAAAAAATAAAATTAGGAAAAAACAAAATTAAGAAAAAACAAAATCTAGGCTAGCCAAACCTAACCTACGATACGCCACATATTTAGGCCTAGAAAATTTAAGATTCAGCAAATCACTGAATTTATATAAATATAGTCTAAAATGTGGGAATCTCTAAGATATTTCCAACCTAACCTACCCTAACCCAAACAGGTCTGGAAAAGTTTATTAAATCCTACTTGTTTCTATGTTTACCCCCCCCCCCCATTTCCAACTAAAGTCTTTAACACGTTGCGTGATCCCTTATCTTTTAAAAAAGGTTGTAGTTTCGGGATTTTTGTTTTAATTTTTTTTTGTTGTTTTGTTTTTTCTTAATTTTGTTTTTCCTTAATTTTGTTTTTTCTTAATTTTGTTTTTTCTTAATTTTGTTTTTTCTTAATTTTTGTTTTTTCTTAATTTTGTTTTTTCTTAATTTTGTTTTTTCTTAATTTTGGTTTCTCTTAATTTTGGTTTCTCTTAATTTTGGTTTTTCGGGATTTCGGCTTTCGGGATTTCGGCTTTTCGGGATTTCGGCTTTTCGGGATTTCGGCTTTTCGGGATTCCGGCTTTCGGGATTTCGGCTTTCGGGATTATGACCCAAACCCTTTTAAAATAGATGACTATCTAAGAAATCCCTTTACCACTAATAAGATCCGTGATCAGAATAATTGCGCCGCATTTTCTCGTAGTTGGCAATTTTTAATGTTTCATTCTTCGCAAACACACCGATAAATTTGGAGCATGTTATTCGTTCACTATTCAATATTGTCTGGAGTGTATTCGCGTCCACTTTAAAAGTTAGTGACTACAACCCTGAGCGGTGAATATCTATTTGAGCTTGTGATTCGAGGTATAGTGGTACACTAATGGGCGCATCTATAGTCTTGGTGAATTCCATTCTGACTGAGATGTTCCAGCTTTGTTGTGAACATAAGTGTGTATCTCCACTAACAGATAAGTCAGGAGTGATGTCAAACGGATAAAGGTTAAACTGATCGATGAATTCTTTCTGCGTTACCCTAATCCCAAGCTCATCACAACCACCGGCAATATGGGCCAGGTTACTAAATGCCCTCGAGCAAAGCGGGAATACAGCATCTGATGAATAATCTATATCCACAGTCCCGCCCACCGCAACCCCATTGGCGTATAGAGTTATGTTTTTAAGACCGAAATTCTCGGGTTTAAAGGCGTTCTTTTTAAATTTTCCATTCACCGAAGCGTGTTCCTGCATTCCAATTAATAGCCTTTTAGGTAGAACTCCCAAGGCAATGTTTTCTATCTGTTTCGAGGCCAACCCTGCTGACACCGTGTAGATTGATCTGTACTCTGCTAATTGGATATTTTGCTTTGGCATGTATTACATTTTTTCAATGTCTATTTATTTTGAGGAACGTAGTTTCACTCGACCTGCGCGAAGGAATGTTTCCATAACATGAACCACAACGGGTTTTGTGCCCTCTTCTTCATCAGCTCCCAGATTTATGCAGATATCAGGATTCGTGCGAGTGAGTTTTATTTTCATGTCGATGCCATTCATAAGCAGTTTCTCCTGGAATGTGAAGTCTGTATGCAGGCGCCCAAAACATTCGTATATCTCCTTTTTAAAATTTTAAAATTTTTTCTTTCTACTGCTTTCGTCTTTAGCCTGATAGTAGCCCTCGGCAGTTGAAAAGGTATCTTTCCTTGCTTCATTTGAAAAGTTGAGGACATTTTCGAGATAGGCTAGCAGGTGATAATAACCCGTTCTGCAGCGTTATTGACCTGATTTAAATACACATCACACTGGCTGAATATGGAGCGTAGAAAGTTTGTTTCGGGGTGTACAACGTATTTATCATCGTAGTTCGTTCCATCTGAATGGGCTATATGTAGTTTAGCGTACATGTGCATGCAGCTTGGATCAATAAAGGAAGGTTCTGAGCTGGGTATCACGAATTCTATAGGAGCACTCGGGAAACTAATTGTGTTTAACGGGTTAATCGTAATAAAGTCACAGTGCTGAATAGAAACTTGTGTTGGGGCATATCAAAGAAGGACACTTCCGATTTACAACATTGTAAACTGCGCGTATGGATAAAGCGTGCCATGACGAACCAGAAATAGTGCCACCTCTCTCGACAAGTAGTAAGCAACATATGATTCACAAGAACAAAGTCTTTAGCTTATATCAGTTAAAAATTTATCAGCCATAGGTTTCACTCGCTTAGAGCATTTCTTTTTTGTTGTCCTTTTACGTTTAACGCAACGTGCTGGTAACCTCTTCTTCTTCTTCTTCTTCTTCCGGACAGCCCTCTACTTCCCACCACCACGCATTTTTCTCTTTGCATCTTTGATGATTTCGTCTCGTGTGCGATTTAAATGTTTTTTTAGAGCTTCTTTAGGTTTAGTTCCACCCATTATGTCTTCTACCGTGTAAAACCTGATTGTAACGCCTTTCTCCCGAGGTATCTGGCACCCCTCTTCAGCAAGGGGACAGCCGTGCACAATATTGTTGAAAAAATGGATCTAAGCACACTCACACGCTGGTATCTCACTCCTCGATAGACTGTGAAACGCCTTCGCGCCATTATAACTCAGTGTATCGAAGGTGCAGCTTCAATGTTAAGCTCCCGTCACCAAATGGGAAACTTTTTCCCTCAATCGTTTTTACATATTTTGAGATATTGGTTAATAGATTAGTCGCAACATTCCCATAATGTGGCTCGTCATGTGTAATGCTCAAGCACTTCCCTCTCTGGTTGGGAATGTGTGCAATGCGCAGCAGACGCGCCTGGGTATCCCCAACAAATTGATGCCCCACGATATTGCTGTAAATATAGCACATGTCTCGGGATGGATAGCCATCACCCAGTTTCTCCAATTTCAACTGATATATTAAGCTGGACAATTCATGTTGTGCCTCGTGAAAGTCGGCAGCAGCTTTTATATAGGTGTTGAAACTTTCTGGGTACCCTAGACATTTCACCAGGTACATTTTCCTCTTTCCTGATCCTTTGCTGTCTAAAGTTTTTTCAATTTTAAACACATTTTTTCCTAAATTAAGTGTCACTTTCTGCAGCTCCTCGCAGTAAAAGCCTCCTGCGATTTCTTCCCCATTCAAATCTTCAACGTAATACAGCATTATCTCGCCGTTAGGTCTTATAGCCCTAACATCAAAAATCTATCGTGTCCAACCTTGCTCAAATCCATTCGCGAATTTATTACCCGAACGCGACAGTCTCACATAATTAGTGATTTTGAAACGTGTACAGTGTGGTACGGTTCTACGAATAACTCCTCTCACCTCACGCTCGCTCTGTGTGTGTACCTCTTTCTAAAACCTCGTTAGGTGTTGCCCCAATCGTGCGATGGTGTGAACGGTTGTATGATGAGGCCAATGATTCCAGAATGCCTATATATCAGTATGTGTTTTTATGTGTAAAATAACGATGTATGCGTTCCTTTATGGTACGTTGAACTCTTTCAGCTAAAGAGGCCTTATGTATAGAATTTTTAGTGTGGTAGACGATATTAAACTCTGTCAGCATGTTCTGAAAAGCTCGGCGTATAAATTCTTTCCACGTATCCGTAAAAATAATAGCCTGGAATCCTGTTTTCTTTCAACATCAGCGTTTTGGTGGCTTTATCAACTGTTTCAGGCGATTTAATTTTCAGAGGAATTAGCCACAGATACTGTATCTAGAGAACACATCTATTATGAATAGGATGTAGCGGTAACCATTATTATATACTGAATATCTTTGCATGTCTGTTAAATCCGCTTACCAAATAGAGTCAATCGAAGCCGCTGTTGTCATGGATGTTTTAAACCTTTTTTTCATCCGCTTATGAAGTGTGTAAGCATACTGCTCCGCAAAAATATCTCAACATCTTTTTCTCTACCACACCATTGTAAACACCTCTGTACAGTCTATCAACACCGCCGAAGGAGGCTGGGTTAGAAATGTTATAATAGTGTTTTCTTAGTATGTTAGACATTTGTGTATTTTAGAGGCACGTGGAGAAGGTTGTCCGTTGTTGTTTGGTCTCTCCTCTTTAGAGATGCTACCGTTGGGGGTGATGGCGTACTCAGTTGTGGCACATGCTAGGATTGTTCCAAGTCTTTTTACCTGTTCAGTTTTCCTATCAATGTTTTGGGGACATTTATTTGTTGTAGTCTTGCTTTAATATGCTTCCATCCTGATGGTGAGGACCTATCCCACTTTCTCACCAGAGCGTGGACAATGTCGACGATATTCGAAGCCTGTACCGTTGTTTCTTCATCAATGAACTCACCTGTATCGGTCCAGTGTTTGATGGAGTCTTCACTCAATAGATTATAAAGACTTAAACCTTTATTCCTCAATGTATGTGGGAGACTGCTTTTTAATACATGTTCGATATGTTATGCGGGCGCACCGTTATTCTTTGGGTGGTCATCTCTAACGTCGGCCCCAGACCATATGTCGCAAGGCTGATTGTTGTCCGCGCTGTGCCTAATAACTACGGGGACCTGTGTCTGTTTCTTATAATTTTTGTACTCATGAAGAAACTTCTGTAGAACTTCATGGTATAAGATTCTTTTCTCATCAGGAGACTTTTCACTGTTTATTAGGGCTATCAATTCGCTTTCCATTCTTTTAAGCCTGCTTTTACAGGGTTCTAGTACCTTGTCTTAACTGTTTGATCTTTGCAGTGAAGCATACACCTCGTGTGGAATCACAACCAGTTTCTTCATTATATTAATCTAGTCAGTAAAGGTTCCAGAACTGAAAGTAAGATGGGGAGGAATGATCCCTCTCTTTGTACAATAATTCGCTTTTTCTTCACTACAGTTTGACTTTTACGAGGAAGTGTGCGTCTTATGTTCTTGTAACCACGTAGGCGAGCATTCTGAAGGGGTTTCCTCGGTGTATTACATATTATAACATCAAGGCAGATTTCACAGATGCATTTAAAAAAGTCCGAGCCGATATTTTTGACAAGCATCTGCTGCAATGCCCGGGGCAGTCGATGATAGATTTTTATTAATTTACGGTATTTCTGTACCCTCTTTCTCATTCAGGAATATACACCGTTTCAGGCTCGTTTGGGAATATATTCGTTCTTAGAAGCACTCTAAAAGTGTTTCCCGGGTGAAGGTCACAAAGCAACTATCCGATACGTTGACTTGTAGCTTCTTTATAAACTTCCAAAAACTCCTTACGCTGATTCTTGAACATTTGATTGGCTAATACACTAATTTGTGACACATCTGTACGTTGTGCGAATAAGACTAGATATTGTGTATTTTACGAAACATCGCACATATATCAATTTTTGAAAAATAGATTCTGATTGATGAAGAACACGCTTATGTTAAGATGGTGGGAGAACACTGTAAATGTTTTGGCAAACGTTTTATCCATTTCTAACATGAGATCATCAATTACAATGACAGTATGTTCATTCCCCTTTAACTAGTTAACGTCATATACGCCTTTGTGAAACAAAATATCATCTTGGTACTCGTTGAACACTGACTGGAACGTCGAATAGCACCATATGACTTTATGCAAAAATTTTGAGAATATCTCCTCCTTATCTTTAATGATTTTAAGCATAAACACCGTTTTACCACATCCTGTGTGGCCAGATATAATACATCTGGACGGGCTCGTGAACTTGAATTTTTCTACAGAATCCTTCTCTAACATGTCACACTACTACGTCGTTCATTTACAAAATATAATAAAAATTTAAGTGGTGTTCCTTATATTTTAGTCTTGTTTTTCCTCTTCTTTCACAGAACCGTGAATGACAACGAGGTACAACATCATGTCCCCATCATCGATATTACAGACGATCCCGATGACAGTGTAGTTGTGGCCACAGACTCCATCCCCGCTGACGAACCCAGCGACAACTGTAGCACCACCACGCGACAGTTCAAAGCGGAGGCATGATGAAGAGCCTTCCATGTCAGGTATAAAACGTGCCAGGAGTGCACCGGTTGTTAGACTCCCAGTAATAGAGCCCCAACCCTCCCTCTATTACGACACATCCCCCACACTAGCTCCTTCCCTAAATAAAAATACGTCCCCTTATTCCTGTTCAATTCCGAGCACATCCTCCACAACAGAAGCAGCTTCTCATTCTGTAGAGGATGGTATAACATTTGAACTGGTGCGCACCGCCACCCTCACCCCAGCCCTCATTAGAAATCGATATATATTCAGGGTTGACCCTGGATCCATGGATAGCAATGGTGGTGAACACGGTCTGCGACGCGTAGTTCAACGTATTGTGGAGTTTGCCCTTCAGAACAGCGACGAACGTGAAGTCATGACGAGGCTGCCCTTTGGGTTCGGGTCAGATGACGGGGATATAGATGATTTTTGGGTAGTAATACCATTCAGACACTTGGCAGCTGTAGATATATTTTATATTTTGAGCCGTATAAAGCAGGCCTCTCACAGTAGTACAAACTTCAATATGGACAACTTTATGATGGATATCGACCGTGTATTCCGTGTTGCGGGTCAGAGTGCCACACCTTATACGCTTAATTTCAATTCGCAGGCTATTTACAGACGGCATATAAACGCCGATCGTGTTTGCGGCTTTATAGCATTAGTCTTGGCTCGTATGTTTACTGTGCTAAATACACGGATCCAAAAAATTTGGTTGCGAACGGTTGTGCATCGTGCCCATAAACTGGCTTCAGATTGCAAGCTTGAGTTTGATTGTAATATGGGTCCTGAAGAGCTGAGAACGGTAGAGCAGGAAATGAATGTTCCTAGAGTTGTATTTGAAATGGATGATCGTCTTAGTACTGTATGTTTTTAAAAGCTGTGTGAGAGATCGTACAAGACCTCTACTTATTTTAGGGCTGACAGAGTCAACGTATGTCCCCATCCGTAATATAAGGACTCTCTACGCGAGTTATGATACAAGTCGAAAATATGGAAAGCATCATCATTTGTGTGAGGGGTGTCTCGAGATTGCGGAAGATATAGTGAAACATTGTAAGGAATGCTACATTGTATATGAGCAGTGTAAAAGCCCCACATGTGAAAGTCGTGTAGTTGAAGCTGAGAAGAGGGACTGTTATGTGTATAGACGCATATTTTTCAATAATAACTGTTACGAGCTCCATAAGTCAATTGGCACGTGCAGGAAAGTGAGAATCTGTGAATGTGGTATGATTCGTATGATGTATAATTGGGAAAGATTCAAGCATAAATGTGATGAAATTCACTATCCTACATGCCTTGAGAAATATAAGGAAGATGGTGTAAAGCATGTATTTTATATGGAAGATGCTAAGCCTAAAAAGTGACTTTGTATAACTGTGTACTACGACATAGAAACATATACGGTTGCTGAAACCAAAGAGGTTATCCCACATATACTTGTAAGTCAGGCTATCTGCGATGAATGCATGGAGCCTGAGTGTGATGAGTGTCAGAAATGTGGTAAACGGATATTTTTAAAACGATCGCACACGTCAGCACTGTGAAGCTCTTTATGTTCTATATTGTCAAGTTAAAAAAAATGGCTGTATATTTTTGCACATAAAGGCGCAAAATTTGACACAATTCCTTTGTAAGGAACTGCTTGAACACGAGTCATCGGAGATATTTACAGGCGACACATTGGAAAGAGGAAACAAATGCAAATAAGAAGCAATGTTCAGTTTACAGATACTTTATTATTCACACCTTATAAACTAGCCAAGCTACCCAAGGTGATAGGTATAGCCACCGAAGTTTCAAAAGGGTATTTCCCTTACACTGTCCTCACTAGCGACACTAAATTACGTGGGACTAGTTCCCCCCAAACATTATTTAACTACGCCAACATGAGTGATAGTGAGCGTGAAGATTTTGAGCGCTACTACAACAGTTTTAATGAAGATAATCCTTACAATATAGAGGATGAATTTGGGCGTTATTGCGTGAATGATGTGCGCATGCTTAGAGTAAGTTTCCAGGCCTTTAGAAGGATGTACATAGACCGTTTCAACTGCGATCCTCTACAAGTCGCAGCACGATCGCCTCATTGTGCTTTACCGTGTTCAAGAACAATTTCATGCCTAAAGACACCTTAGCCGTCATTCACAGAAACAACCCTCGCAGTTATGAACACAAGGCTATTTACTGGATCATACACCGACAGCAGCAAACAGGTGTATATATAAAACATGCCCGCAGCACGGGGGAAGTACCCATTAAGGTCAATGGCCGTGTTTTTTGGGTTGATAGCCTAAGCGAAGCCCGTGTCACTGGTGAGAAGACTGCGTACTCCTTTAACGGTTGCTGGTGGCACGGCTGCCCACGTCCTGAGTGTGGAATCGTAGGAGATATCCAGGGTAGATCTCATGCCGGCAGTCTTGCATGGACCCGCACCCGCGATCAGCTTATACGCATCCAGTTCACTCAAAAGATCTTGTGAGAGCGTGAGTATGATGTACGGATGGAAGCAGATGGACAGTAACGAGAAGAAATAAACATCGAGCGCTTAATGGTGTTGAACCCTCATAAATGCGGTGATAGTTTGTTCAGAGGGCGTACAAACCCATTCAAGATTTACTTTCCGTCTACAGAGGGCGTGAAAATCCATTACTACGACTTCTGCTCTTTATACCCCTATGTGATGAAGAACAATCTGTAACCCGTAGGTGCTGGGACCAGCCCTGACCACCATCAAAGAGTTCTCATCAAATTTGAACAAGAATTATTTCGTTTTTCTTTCGTAGACGTGCTCCTCCCCCTCACGATTTATGGATGCCGATCTTACCCGTCGTTTTAGATCACAATTCATGTTTCCCCTGTGCGTGAAGTGCGCAGAGGAGAACAATGGGTCCTGTAATCACACACCCAATCAGCAGAAGATCAGAGGTTTATATACAAGCCCTGAGCTGGGCCTAGCCGTTCGCCATGGCTACAGAATATTGGAGATATATGAGGTGTGGAGGTTCCAGAATCTACCTAACCTTTTCACGCAGTAGGTAAATATTTTTTTGAAGGATAAGGTAGAAGCATCGGGGTATCCGCGAGGGGTTGAGAGCGAGGGCGAAAAATCGGCGTATATTCAGCGATACTGTGACCATGAAGGGATACAACTTGGCCGGGCCCAAATTGTTAAGAACCATGGCAAGCGCTTTAGTGCAAAGTTGAGCCTAAATAGCCTTTGGGGAAAATTTGCACAGAATACAGGCAAGGGGAACGTTCATCTGGCCCAAAGTTATAACGAGGTGTGGGATTATGCAAATGTCCCCGATAAAGAGGTCATGGAGATCGTGAGTGTAGATAATACGTACATAATAAAGTACAACATTACCGAATTGCCCACAGACACCTCTCATATTACAAACATACCTGTAACCAACTTCACAACCCATACGCACGCATTAAGCTTTGGAGACTACTGCACTCTCTTGGGCTGAGGATCCTTTACGCAGACACATATAGCGTAATATTCACAGAAATGGAGGGTGAATACATGCCGCCAATTTGGGAATTCTTCGGAGAGTTGACTGATGAGATCAAAGATAAGTATGGTGATAGTGCAGACGCTGACTCCTTTGTATCAACAGGGTCAAAAACTTATTGGGTACAGGTGAGGGTAGGGGAGGAGCTGAAATATATCGTGAAGGCGAAGGGCATCTCACTTAACCAGGCGAACCGACGGGTCGTTAAATTTGACTCGTTGAAGGAGCTAGTGTGCTTGAAAGATGAGTATGAACAACCGCCCCAACTGACTGTAGGGACCCACAATTTTCGGGCACAGAAACTGGGGGTCGTAAAGGAACTTAGTGGTACGAAGGTGTGCCGTAACACCTATAGGAAACGTTACCAGGTGCCTGGCACCTACGATACCGTACCCTTTGGGTACCATAGCTCTTGAATGTATTGTTATATATTTGTGTGTGTTTGTGTGTGTAGAGGAAAAGTCCTAAGCTCTACCCACTGTAAGATCAATGAAAACGTCACGTGACTCCTGCTGCTACCTGGGCATATCTCTACCCCTGCGTGCTCAGTTGACCACTGCAAGCCCTGAGTTTCAGACGTGTATTTGAAGAATTCTCACGTAGACGAAAAATAGTGATGGCTACCTTTGATATTGCGTGCTCGAGTTTTATGAAGTGGTATTTGGTAAAGTCAGAAAATGTGTTGAATACTAAAAGACTCCCTAGCCTTCCCTCCTTTGAAACTTTTAAGGCTACACTGAACCGTGCGAAGCGTGAAGAGTAAGAGTTTCAAATACTCTATGGATATTCTGGCGAGAGCATTGCCGGATTTCGCGGCACAAACGATGTAATGGACTACGCTGAAGGGCTAAACTTTATAAATGTGTACATATACCGTGAATGGAAAGAAACAACACGTGCAGAAGAGAAGCGACGGGTATGGGTTGTGAGTCTTGTTGACAAGCGGTATTATGTCATGCTGCATCATACCGAGTATGTGTACCCTGCGGAAGTAAATGTAAATCATGGGACACAAGTATTCACATGACTCTTTCATGTTGGAACAAACCCGTACACGAAACATTAACGCTTTGTATGACTCACCCGTGTGACTCGTTTCCCACACCTGTCTCCTAGGCAAACCGAGCACTGGCTGCACATGGTCATCTCAGAGCTTGAACCGACCGCACCTGCACTCCTCACAATAGAATATGATGGAGCTTCCTTTGAGCAGCATTCTCAATGCCGTATACGATGTGTCCGTGACGAAATCACTTCGTGTGTTCAGGCGTAAAACCGGTGCCGTTAACTATGTACTGGAAACGGCTTGTAGACAAAATCTGGTAAACGGATTGTTGTTTATTTAAGTGTTGAGGAGATGAATAGAGTCTTCGTGATAGTTGAGAAGTGGGGCGAGGATCTTTATAAAATACCTGCAGGTGTAGGTTCAAGACGAGAACAGATTAGTGATACCCCTCATATGCCATTATTTGTACGTTATATGTAAATGGCGACCAGCCATGCTTTGATATACGACTGATGTGGAAGAATGCATCTGATAACGTTCTTGTCCCCACGCGAAACCGTTTCATCCTCGACAAAATGTTTGAAACGCACGTGTTGCCGATATGCTTTATTTTGATACTGTTCTTGAATAAGCATACACCGCTCTGCTCGATTGGTTTACGAGTGTAGGAATGAAGGTGGCGAGAATGGTTTTCAACTGGATGCTTATTTAAAAGGTTTAGACTCTTTGACATATCAGGAAAATTTGATACAAAGGATTTGAGCGGTACAAGGCTGAGCTCACCTACACTGTTTACCCTGAAAATTTGTTTCTTTATATAAAGAGCAGCTGTCGTTACGACTTAGAAGATTATTTCAACTGCCGCTATGCGTTGTGAAGAAGAGTTGCCGATTGAAAAGCTCGGATCAGTAAAAATAAACCCTCGATTGGAAAGGAGTGTTTATAAAATTGAAGTTAATAATGATGTTGTAGCTAACGACGCCCGCTTTGTACGTGTTTTTGATTGTTTGTATTCTGTCCGAGTTTAAAGAGAGTGATGATTTGCCAACCAATTGTAAAGTGGGCACAAAAATAGTATTGAACGAATTGAAGGTCCTTTACATTGAATATAGGCACCCGCATACCTTGAGTGGTGAAATAATGTTAAATCATATTTATTGCATAGTACAAAGCAACAATGATGTAACTGTAAATTCGATCACGTGCGAGTTTAGTATTTTAGTTAACCGTAGTAGAACATAATGTGTATATAGATTTCTCTTGTACTAATATTATTATTTAAGAATGTTTATATTTATATATATCGTTTAATATACGTATTTTTGCTGTGTATTATTTTGAATGTATATTTATTTCCTATATATTTCATGAAATTATTTCCCTTAACTTCTCTAAATAAACAGCATTATGTAGCTGTTTTTTATTATGTAGTTGTATATTTAAGCTATATTAAAGAATACCTGGGTGATGGGAATATATATAAACAATGCACCTTCATTAAATATATATATGTATACACTATACCAAATAGCTGGTTACGCCTTCTAAGCCGACTGACGGATTTCTAAACCAACTGTCAAGAACATCTCCATTAATTAAATAAATATCGCAATCTGACAACTCAAAAGTTTTTATTATATATACACACCAAAACAAGCCATTTACGCCTTCTAAGCCAGATTAAGCCTTCTAAGCTAAATGGCTGATCAAGCCAACTGGCGGATTACGACTTCTAAGCCAAGTGATGCTGTGAAGAGCTTTCATTTTACGATGCGACATGCCAACAAGACCATCTTATCTCTCTCTCTTGCCTCGTTAGCTAGGGAAACCCTTTTGAGGGGTGAGGACATCCCACCTTCTTCCCCAGAGCCTCTTCTCTCTCTCTTAAGTTAGGTGGATTCCCCCAGCTGCGGGGTTCCCCTTTTTTCTTTTGTTTGGCACCCTGGGGGAGGGGGTGGCACCTTGAAACAAGGGGGGAGGGAAGGGGTTGGCACCTTGCAACATTTGATCAACATTGCAATTGCATATGCACTCTCCCATTTTGCGGCCATATTACTACCGTGAATTTTTTTCAAAATGGGTGAGAAACACCGCTCTTTGAGGTAGGAGGTCTGACATTAAGTAATATAAACTCTTTTAGAATTTTTATACATATGCTATATATTTTTCTGGTGTAGCCTGTAGGTCTCATATATTTAAAGTGAATATTTTATAACGTTTTGCAACATGCCAAAGGCAATTTATTGAAACTATAGGTACATTTATTTTCTATGTAACCTGATTTTATAGTGAATAGCGGAAAAAAAGGCAAACACCGGCGTATTTCGCCACACACAATATATATATATATATATATATATTATATATATATATATATATATATATATATATATATTAGGGTGCTCCACAGAAGGGGGGGTGAAATTTTTTCTCCTAAATTTTGTGTGCTCATAGCCCAAAAGTACTCACGAGATGAGAAACTAGTGCACGTGAATTTTTTTAAATTAATGAATATTTAGGGTATGCACACGGCTGCCATTTTTAATGTCCTGTCATGCTCGGTTCTGACGTAGCCTATATAGCAGGCATAACTCTTATTTTTGAACATATTACGATTTGGCATCGTATTTCAAATACTAACGGTTTTCTTCAGTTACTCTCCCGGCAAGAATCGGATAGGGTGTATTAAGTGTCCACGCATCACTGGAAATCATTTATCTTAGCTTGCTTTTTAATGAGTCAAGTGTATATTTAGTTAATTAATGTTTAATTAATATATTAATAATTAATTAATAATTAATTAATATTAATATTTAATTAAGGTGAATATATAGTCTATAGCGTTATAAATTGCTATGATGTTTAGAGTTGCTATATTACTATTGCGTTATTATTTTTGATTTATGTTGAATAATAATTTTTTCTGGAAAGAGATGTACATTAGTGCAAGTTTAGTCCTAAAGAGTAATGTTAAAACTGTGTATGCTTAAAATTACTATATTTTCTCTTGCGTTATAAATTGCTATGACGCTTAAAGTTGCTATATTACTGTTGCGTTATTGTTTTTCGTTTATGTTGAATAATAATTTTTGCTGAAAATTCATGTACATTAGTGCATGTTTAATGTTAAAGTGTGACTTTAAAAGTCTACATGTTTGAAGTTGCTGTATTTCTACATTATTTCCATAGTAATAAAAAATGTCAATTTTTGGTTTCTCTTTCTAGGTTGTGATGGCAACTGCTTTGCGTAAGAAAACAACTATCTACTTCGTTGGCGGCACTATCGAAGCGATTCCTAAGTCCCGTCTGCCTACTCTTAGGCAAGTTCTCCAACGTTATTTTCATCTCCTGAAAATGAGTGAGCCAACTCCTACGAGAAAAACGAGTGCATCAATATGGTGGTGAAGGAAACCATGGATATCTGGGGAATGGCCCGTATCCCTACTCAAGAGGAGCGGAATATCAAACGAACCCTGAATGGAATCCTGTCCACTTGGGAGAAGTTGAAAAAGTGTTCCAACAGGAGAAGTAAACCACAAATACAGAAGGAACAAGAGTTCTCAAACAATCTTCAAAAGCTCTTCAACATTAAACATCATGATGTGGAAAGACTGATCCGGATAGAAGAAGACCGAGTCTTCTTGAAAGATCAAGAGAGGGAACGCAAGTTTCACATGGGACGAGTCGACGAAGCCCTGGCTAAGAAAGAAATGAAACAGAAGTATCTTAAGAAGAAGGCCAGAGAGCAAAAGGAAGGAGCAGAGAAGCAGATGCGTGAAGAGCATGAGACCGTTCAGCTGGAGTCAACTAGCACCTCTTCTGATGATGAAGGCCCTCGTTCATTTCCGAAGATGCCTCGAGTTTGAATGGATCCCGATTTTCAGGTTCCTGGCCCGTCAAAGGAAGTTCCTCGTCCTGCACCTCAAATGAGGCCTGAGAACTTCATATCCCCTGGTCTCGCTGCCGCCCTGGATAGAACCAACACCAGCGATCGTGAGGCAGCGTCTAGTACGACTCATCGCCGCCGACTCATCGCCGCCGATTCATCGCCGCCAACTCATCGCCACCAACTCATCGCCGCCAACTCAACTCCGAATGCACCGTTGCCAAATAATGTTTTGTATAATTTATTAATCTTTCTTTAGTGCGATGATAGGTACTGAAGGAAATTAAAAACACTTGGAAGAACCATTGAAAACATAACTAATTATATTTATATAATATTTTATTTATATAATATAACCTAACCTAACCCAACCTAACCCAACCTAACCTAACCCAACCTAACCTAACCTAACCTAACCCAACCTAACCTAACCCAACCCAACCTAACCCAACCTAACCCAACCTAACCCAACCTAACCTTCACCAATTAACATTATAGATGCCTTATACAAAATACAGAAGAGTCGAGATATGTATCTCGAACAACTTGTAGGAGGTCATGCTCCACCTTCAAAGTTAAAAAAATATCGTGATGCTTATGACCGTACATTAAAACTAGTTTTAAGCTTTGAGCAACGATCACCATTAGAATATTTACGTGGGATTGCCTACAATTACCACTAATTAAAATCTGAACCTTTTAATCTTTTTTAACGTAGTAGAATAAAGAGTTTCTAACGATTTTTAATTTTTTAAAGCTCTAACCTTCAAAAATAAATTTAATTTATTTTTTGAAAAAATGGAGTTGAGTTGGCGGCGATGAGTTGGCGGCGATGAGTTGGCGGTGATGGATCGTCCCATCCCGGTGAGGCAGTTCACATCGTGGCAGCTACTGTGAAAAGCCTTGGAGGGAACATTGATGAACTGGCCATCAGTCACTCAGCATTCAGGAGAACCGTATAACCGGATTTTTCCAGTTTGAACCTCCCCTCCTCGTATAAAACCGCTTTTAAACGTCCTTGTATAAAACCGCTTTTAAACGCACTTCTATAAAACCGATGGTTAACGCAGTTTCGAAAATGGCGTCTGACAGTGATGTGCGTCGTAAACAGAGAGCTGTTATCGAGTTCTTAACCGCAGAGAAGGAAACAGTTGGAAATATATAAAAACGTCTACAAAATGTTTACGAAGATGCTGTTGTTGATCGAAGCACAGTTGGACCCTGGTCTAAACGAGTGAGATTATCGGAGAGATGGAGAGCCAGCCTCGATGATGAGCCACGCAGCGGTCGCTCGGCATCGGCTGTGACATCTTACACTGTGCAACGTACTAACAACATCATTTGATCAAATCTGCGCGTCACATACAAGGAGCTATCACTGGAGCTAGGAATTAGTGAAGGAAGTGTGAATACGATAATTGAGCAACTGGGATTCTCAAAAGTGTGTTCACGGTTTGTTCCTCGCGAACTGACTGAAGACCACAAAGCCCAAGAAAAGAAATTACTTCTGAGTCGTTGGTTCGATACGAGACAGAAGGGGATGACTTTCTTTCACGAATTGTGACTGGGAATGAGACTTGGGTACACCACTTTGAACCTGAAACAAAACGCCAATCTATGGAGTAGCATCACACAGACTCTCCACGCAAGAAAAAGTTCAAAATGGCTCCCTCTGCACGAAAGGTTATGGCCACCATCTTCTGGGACATGAAAGGGGTGATTCTGGTGGACATTATGAAGAAAGGACAAACAATCATTTCAGAGGCATATATTTCTACCCTACAAAGACTCCAGAGACGTATAAAGCGAGTTCGACCGGAGAGAAAACTCGAAGACGTCCTTCTTTTGGACGATAACGCAAGCCCACACAAAAGTTTGCAAACAAGAGAGGTCATCACAAAAATGCGCTTGACTGTGTTACCCCACCATCCATACAGCCCGGATCTGGCACCTTCAGACTTCCATTTGTTTGGGCCAATGAAAGATGCTATTGGTGGAAGAAAGTTTCAGAGTGACGATGAGGTTGTTGAGGAGGTTAAGAGGTGGCTCGAGCGGAACCCAGCGGACTTTTACCAGCAAGGAATAAAGGCCCTTGTTTCGAGGTGGAGGAAAGCCGTAGAAAAGGATGGAGTCTATATGGAAAAATAAAAACTTGTAAAAAAGGTATGTAACTACTTGTGTACAAAATTTCTGGAACTTACAAGGAAACTTGGGGAAAAAAAAAGGTGGGGCAAAATATATTGAGTGGCCCTGGTATATTCAACATAAAATTAGAAATATGAATACATGCATTCAGTATTTAGCAATATTTCTACACAATACTTTTCATCAGTATACTTACAAATAATAGAGTATGAGCAGGACAAATAATCATAAATTAATTACATTTTTTATATAATATATGCATCATAAAATTAGAATACAATATTAGTATGTCAAGATTCTACCTCTTTGTGTGTATAGTAAACTCACACGTTATATTGGAAATAGACACAGCCTCGTTACTTTGCACGATGCATGCAATTTCATCTATAAATAAAGACCACTTAATGTATGAGGGAAACTATATTCTACATACGTACCCTTGACCTCATTTAGAATTAGTTTTGTTCCTACTTTACAACTGGGAGTAACATTTTCGTGAGCTTTAATCAACGACAAAATAGAATCAGCATCCGCTGTTGATGTGGACACTTGCTAAGTTGTTGTTGTTATTGAAGCTTTTACTATCGAGTACCGCCAAATTTAACTTTTTAATAACAATGGCCGCTGTGGATATTGCATGTTCCACGTTCCTAAAAAGGTACTCTGTAAAATCTGCAGATGATGTGAATGCTCAAAGGTCTTAATTCCACACAACTTTTGAAGTCTTCAAGTCTGCATTAAATCCCGCGAAGCTGACAGAGCAGGATATTCAATTGATTTACAGCTGTTCTGGTGAGATCATCACAGAGATTATATTACACTCCTATGTAAGAAAACGTCAATCCAGTATTTATGGACAACTTAAAATGTTTCTTCCACTACATCCGCGTATACCATAATGAAGTGACTAGCGAGATTATAGTTGTGCCCTTCGAGTCGGTATCTCTCGTGATCAAAGCAACTAAACAGGTAGGCCCAAGTTTCCTTTCCCGCCCTCTGAACCAAAGTATTACAGTAGGTTATGGAGTCACTTACCAAGAGATGTAATCCTCTTCCATGAGCGAAACCAATTCATAAGCAATTTAGGTATTTTCTGTAAGGAATTAAACCTTGTTAGTTTTTGTCTTTCTTTCACATGTTTGTCATGCTTGGGTTTTCTTGACAGTTGTGTGTCATATGTTCAATATATTAACGTATGAAGAGTATTTGAAATACAAAATTCAACAAGCTTAAACTGTGCCATTCTTTGACATGATTACATTTAATTTTGTGTCATTTCATTTTGGTTATGGGAAAATGGTAAGACTCATCATTACATTTCTGAGAAACAGTTTATGAAATGTACTGATTCAAGAATGAAATAATATGGCACATACTGTATATATATATATATATATATATATATATATATATATGTTAAACACAGACCGTGCATGGCACAAGGAACTCTTCTGGGAAAATTAAATCCACTATAGTCCGAATAAGTAATGATAAATGACAAATACCATAGTTTTTTTCCTTTTTCATGATTTTAGCCCGACGTGGGCAACGGGTCTCTCGCAAAGAGATCCCATAAATATAGCTTCCCTCACCAGCTATCTGCAAAGCAGACAGGATCCAGCTTTGGGACGTGGATCTAGGGTTTAAAGCAAACCTAGATCCCTACACTCAGAACCTCTATATAAGTAAAAGACTCGTTGCATTCACGTCGTGTTGAATAAATCAAAGAAAAAGGGGGTAACTATTGTATTTTTAGCCAAAAAAACCAAAACTTAAACCTTAACCGGGACATTGAGCGTCCACTTTTCAAGGCACGAAACACGTCCGTTTAGTATACACAAACTCAGAATGGTTCCCTGAGAACAATATATGTTAAACACAGACCGTGCATGGCACAAGGAACTCTTCTGGGAAAATTAAATCCACTATAGTCCGAATAAGTAATGATAAATGACAAATACCATAGTTTTTTTCCTTTTTCATGATTTTAGCCCGACGTGGGCAACGGGTCTCTCGCAAAGAGATCCCATAAATATAGCTTCCCTCACCAGCTATCTGCAAAGCAGACAGGATCCAGCTTTGGGACGTGGATCTAGGGTTTAAAGCAAACCTAGATCCCTACACTCAGAACCTCTATATAAGTAAAAGACTCGTTGCATTCACGTCGTGTTGAATAAATCAAAGAAAAAGGGGGTAACTATTGTATTTTTAGCCAAAAAAAACCAAAACTTAAACCTCAACCGGGACATTGAGCGTCCACTTTTCAAGGCACGAAACACGTCCGTTTAGTATACACAAACTCAGAATGGTTCCCTGAGAACAATATATGTTAAACACAGACCGTGCATGGCACAAGGAACTCTTCTGGGAAAATTAAATCCACTATAGTCCGAATAAGTAATGATAAATGACAAATACCATAGTTTTTTTCCTTTTTCATGATTTTAGCCCGACGTGGGCTGGATCCTGTCTGCTTTGCAGATAGCTGGTGAGGGAAGCTATATTTATGGGATCTCTTTGCGAGAGACCCGTTGCCCACGTCGGGCTAAAATCATGAAAAAGGAAAAAAACTATGGTATTTGTCATTTATCATTACTTATTCGGACTATAGTGGATTTAATTTCCCAGAAGAGTTCCTTGTGCCATGCACGGTCTGTGTTTAACATATATTGTTCTCAGGGAACCATTCTGAGTTTGTGTATACTAAACGGACGTGTTTCGTGCCTTGAAAAGTGGACGCTCAATGTCCCGGTTGAGGTTTAAGTTTGTTTTTTTTTTTTGGCTAAAAATACAATAGTTACCCCCTTTTTCTTTGATTTATTCAACACGACGTGAATGCAACGAGTCTTTTACTTATATAGAGGTTCTGAGTGTAGGGATCTAGGTTTGCTTTAAACCCTAGATCCACGTCCCAAAGCTGGATCCTGTCTGCTTTGCAGATAGCTGGTGAGGGAAGCTATATTTATGGGATCTCTTTGCGAGAGACCCGTTGCCCACGTCGGGCTAAAATCATGAAAAAGGAAAAAAACTATGGTATTTGTCATTTATCATTACTTATTCGGACTATAGTGGATTTAATTTTCCCAGAAGAGTTCCTTGTGCCATGCACGGTCTGTGTTTAACATATATTGTTCTCAGGGAACCATTCTGAGTTTGTGTATATATATATATATATATATATATGTAATGTTTTGAAGGATGGCAGCAAAATGGTAGAGTGCATATGCAATTGCAATGTTGATCAAATGAGTGCCAGTGCCATCCACCCCACCCCTTGTTGCAAGATGCCAACCCCCTTCCCCCCTCCCCACTGCCAACCCGCAGGTTGTCCCCCGAAAAGGGGGAATCCCCAAGCAAGCTGGGGGGTGTCCACCTAACCTCTTTGGAGAAGGGTATACCTAACCTAAGAGAGAAAGAGACCATCCATCGTCTGCGAGATGCAGACGCATAATGGGAGCTCAGGGTAGTATCACTTGGCTTAGAACTCGAAATCCGCCAGTTGGCGCACACAAACGCACATACGCTCCCCTACTATATATGACGCGTTCGGTGGAGAAGGGGCGAACGCAACATTTTCGAATTATGCCACAAAATGCAGTTAAAGTTTGTAAACTTTAAACCTTTGTATTTTTCCGGTTTATTGAAATGTTGTATGAATTTGAACACATTATTTATTGATAGCTTCTGATGTTAACTGGTGTAATCCATTATTTGGTCCTCTTCGTCGAATGTTGTATTACCTGCTTGAACTGTTTCGGTTTCTTCCAGTTCCTTTAACAATCTTGTATAATAGTTCATTGCAGTTGCAGGCATTAGGTCTGATAATTCTTTGAGATCTTTTATTTTTTCCTTAGTTATTGGCAGCAATTGGGAATACTTTGGTTGCAGTGTCTGCTGGGCTAGATTGAATAAACTGACACTGTAGGATTTTTTCCCTTTCTGCAGTCTGACGGGATGACTATTATCTGGGGTTGTGCGGTATGCAGTAGATATTACGTAGCCTTCTTTGTGTTGAAAGTCAAATATTAACTTTCTTGCATCTGTAAATTTAGTAGTTGTTGATTTCCTAATGACAATGCACGTTTTTAGGACGTCAAAATCGAGAAAATCAGCCTGTTTCATTTCTACAACTAGGAAGCGCTGCGAAACGGCTGTAGTTATGGCCGTAACATAATCTTTTTTGGTGTAAATAATATTGCTGTAATTATTTTTTATATTTTGTTCAATTTGGCCAAATTGAGCATCACAGGGCATTGTCGAGTGACCAGAAAGTAGATAGATGTGTTCAATATGAAGCAATGATGCGGAGTGAATTTCTCTGAGATACATTAAAACCTAAATTTTACCGTGAAAGAGTGCAGACTAACATCTAATTTTTTGCATAGGTAAAGCAAAGGTTTTAAAGGATAATTATACGACAAAAAACTCATTTTTCGAATTTTGTGGCGTTCGCCCCTTCTCCACCGAACGCGTCATATACGCCCGTAGATCCCATATTATCACACACACACACATATATATATATATATATATGCACACACACACACACACACACACATATATATATATATATATATATATATATATATATATATATACAGGGTGGGCCGAAAGTCTGGATCCATAGGAAAATATTTATTTTAATACATAAATTACAACAAATGGTAAATACTTAAAATGAATATCAACTTTAACTCGTAAATGCGTATCCGTGATACTGTACAGTAGTTCGTACTCCAGTATAAATACTCAAATACTTTTTTATTTCAGCCCAGAAATGGCTTCGAATCTAACAACAGAAGACCGGGTAGAACTTGTGCTCATGTACGCAAGACAGGGCGCTACACACAGAGAAGTTGCTCCGAATTCAATAGAAATCATCCTGATAAGCATCCAGTAACACATGCGACTGTTGGCAAGTTGTTTAAACGTTTCAAAGAAACAGGAAGTGTACATGATCGACGGCGTTCTGGTCGTCCAAAAACTGCAACTGATGAAAATACCTCTGCAATGGTATGTGAAACTTTAACGAATAGTCCAGTAAAGTCAACAAGAAGATTATCAAATGAAACACGCATCTCGAGAACGTCATTTCGAAGAATTATTAAAAATCATAAATTCCATCCCTAAGTGTCTCGATGTCAGAGGCCGCCAATTTGAGCATTTGTTATAATTTGTTGTTTATACTGGAGTACGAACCACTGTACAGTATCACGGATACGCATTTACGAGTTAAAGTTGATATTCATTTTAAGTATTTACCATTTGTTGTAATTTATGTATTAAAATAAATATTTTCCTATGGATCCAGACTTTCGGCCCACCCTGTATATAAACAAATGCATGTAAAGCCTCAATAGCAAAATATATACGAGCATAACCACCACACAAAAAGAATACACAACCACTACCACAGCACCACAACCACCAATCGTCTAAGTGATGCTTACCATCACCTAAACAAACCCACCTTACTCAAGGCTTTTGCTTACCAGCTCCTGATAGACCGACAAGGTCTCTAATTACGATCCAATTAATAGACAAAACTATTGGGCATAAACATATACGTTTATTGGGTCAGGGGGTAGACTAACAAGGTCTCTAAATACGACCCAATAGACAGAGCTATTAAGCATAAACAAATATGTTTATGAGGCCAGGGGTTTGACCGACAAAGACTAGAAAATGACGACGCTAATAGTTTTTCTATTAAGCTTCTCATGGTGGAACACCACGCGACCAATTTGGCGTTTGGGGGGGCGATCTTTTAAACAAAAAATCGAATAAGATAAACTAAGTTTAATGCCAAAATAAATTTTCACCATAATATAAATTTTTATCTTTGAACTATAACATAAAAAGCATTAATATGGTTTTTAAAGCAAAATAGAAATTAAATTAGCGGTAACTATTTCATTTTTCCTCCTTTGGCCAATTATTTTGTTTCAATGCAAATTTATCTTTAATATACAATTTTATCCTTAAACTATAACATAAAAAGCATTAATATGATTTTTAAAACAAAACAGAAATTAAATTAGGGGTAATGTGATAAATTACGTAATAGTTTAGTTTGTGATTCATTCTCGGGCTATATATACACATCGTATCATTCAGTGCTTCACCCTTGCAAGTGTTAGTTAATTTATAAAAAGCCATAATAAAAGAGGTGAAAAGATATCTGTCCAGGGGTTCGAGACTCTGCGACGGCGCTTATTAGCTCAGCTAATCTTCCTTCCTGAGAATGTCATTTAGACAGTGAATCCTTAAACTATAACATAAAAAGCATTAGTATGATTTTTAAAACAAAATAGATTCTATTTCGGGATAACTATTTCATATTTCCTCTCTTGTCCAATTATTTTGTTTTCATACAAATTTATCTTTAAGACAATTTTATTTTTAAACTATAACATATAAAGCATTAATATGATTTTTAAAACAAAATCTAATATACTATTTCAGAAATAAAGCCTTGTGTATATATATATATATATATATAATATATATATGTAACAGTTTTTTTGCGCACACCTACAGGTCGCTACAATTGGTATAGAACAATGCGGTTTTCACCATTCGATGCGTCTTTTTATTGTGCAGTGCCCATGCTAAAAAAAAATTCCCTAACATAATTCCTTCCCCCCTTTTAGGGGTACAGTTTTTCCCATGCCTGTACACGCATTTTTTAAATTTTTCATTTTTAATCATAATTTTGGCACAAAATAAGTCAATATTTACTAAAGATTTAATATCATTCGATTCACAAAAGATTTTTCGATTCACAAAAGATTTCTTTATCGATTCAATACAAAAAATTACTTAATTAAAAAGGGTAATTTAAATAAACACGAGTTTAATGTTAAACGAGCCACACTCGAAATTATTTACCGTGACTTTTGTGCGTTTTATTACTGTGGCTTTTGTACAAATAATTTTACGTATACATAAACAATTTGATAGGATATTGATTTATCATTCTATTTTTTAGTTGTCATAGAAATACGTTAATTAAGTTATCTGATTAGATGCGCTTTCATAGCTGAAGATCATTTTTAGAAAATTATTTATTTTCCCCACTTTAAAATATTACAAAATTTCTATTAGGTATCCTAATATCATTATGCCTGTCGCTGTAAGTAAGAAAATAGCAATTAAATAATTAATTTTAAAACATTAAATGACGTCATCAAGATCATTACGAAACCTATGGCAAAATTATTGAATACCCGGTTAGGTTCATTGAATGCCAGGTTAGGTCATCTGTACGCCCTTGACGATTGGTTAGATTAAGTCGTGATATTTTCGTTGGCTTTAACGAAAATATCATGACTTAACCTAACCAATCGTCAAGGGTGTACAATTAACCTAACCGGGCATTCAATTAACGTAACCGGGCATTCAATTAATCTAATCGGGCATTCAGTTGACCTAACCGGCCATTTAATTAACCTAATCGAGCATTCAGTTGACCTAACTGGGCATTCAATTAACCTAACCGGGCATTCAGTTTACCTAACCGGGCATATATATATATATATATATAGCGTTCAACATCGACCCCAGCAACGCCGGGTCGGTCCGCTAGTAGATTCTATTTCGGGATAACTTTCATTTCTCGTCTTTCGCCCAATTTTTTTTTCAATACAAATTTAGCTTTAAGACACCAATATATCTTTAAACGTTATTAAAAAAAAATATTAATATAACTTTATAATAAAAATAGATTCTATTTCGGGGGTAATTTAATTTTTCTTCTTTTACGCAACTCTTTTGTTTCAATACAAATTTATCTTTAAGACACAATTATGTCCTTAAACTTTAACATTAAAACGTTAATATAATTTTTAAAACAAAATAGATTGTATCTGTGGAATGAATAAGTCATATTTGGTAAAGACACGTCCCCAGAATTCGCGGCTAGCAGAAACACCCTCACTTGAAATGTGAGAAATTACGTAATAGTTTAGTTTGTGATTCATTCTCGGGCTATATATACACACATCGTATCATTCAGTGCTTAACCCTTACAAGTGTTAGTTAATTTATAAAAAGCCATAATAAACGAGGTGAAAAGATATCTGTCCAGGGGTTCGAGATTCTGCGGCGGGGCTTATTAGCTCAGCTAATCTTCCTTCCTGAGAATGTCATTTAGACTGAATTTTATTATGCAATGAAGGTAACCTTTGAAAGTGAAATTTTATTACGCGCTTGTTTCCCTGTACGTGCTAACGAATCTTCCTTTTGAGCTCAGTTAGGCTAGTTTCTTTGTAGTTATTATTTGATCCGGGTACCCTATCCTGCTTTTTCTCTTATTGTAACTCCTTGTAACTCTCTCCTCCTATATATATATATATATATATGGAAGTATATGTTAACAACCCGGTTAGGACAGCTGCTTGCTGTTTATTATTTGATCCGGGCGCCCTAATCGGCATTTTATCTTATTGTAACTCCTTGTAACACTCTCCTCCCATATATACACATCGCGGTGTCTTCATATATATAAATGCTTGTTTACTACTCGTTACTGTGCTAGGCTTTCAGTAATTAATGTATTCTATTAAGTATGTAGAGAGTGAATTTTGTTTATCAAATAATTACGTGTTAACATTTATTTAAAATTAGTTTGTGAAATGTTTCATTAAAATAGCATGTATCCTCAATTATATATATATATATATATATATATATATATATATATATGGAGCAAATGGATTTTAATTAAAAAAGATTCAACGTGGATGAATCTTTTAATATCTGCCAGGTGCTCGATACCCTCGATAACCTGTGACGGTTCCTAGTCATCCAATATGATCATTATTAGAAAAATGTATGAACTGTCAAAATAATTTTCTGTCCACAACCATATCCTTTCTCCTTATAGGTCTGATGCGGAACTCGATCGTGTTATAAATACTTTTCATGACAGCTTTCAAGAAAAGGAAATAGTCGACGGCGATTTGGAGGTTTTATAGCACAGTCCACCCAGTGACCTGAATACGGAGGTCGAAGTATTGGCTCACATCGGTCCATCGATTGCGAGGTCGTCGGGGAACTAATGTAAGCTTTTTTCTTTTGGTTAAGAACAAGACAGTGTATTTTCATCAAATTATTAAATGATAGAAATCATGCTTTATAAAGTAGTACGATTCAGCTTAAACTAGTTACAGAATTAGCATCCATTAAATAAGCTACAGAGCATAAGACTAACGTTATTGTGGACATCTTATATTTTACACAATATGGTATAAGCATCTTGCTCCCGCAAAAACCTCTCAACATCTTTTTTCCCTACTCCATCATTGTAAACACCTCTGTACACTGTACTGTACAGTCTATCAACACTGCCACATGAGGCTGGGTTAGAAATGTCATAATAGCGTTTTCTTAATATGTTTGCCATTTGCGTATTTTAGAGACACATGGATAGGGCTGGCCGTTGTTGTTTGGTCTCTTCTTTCTCCTCTTCAGAGATGCCACCTTAGGAGGTGATGGCGTACTCAGTTGTGACACATGCGAGACTTGCTCCAAGTCTTTTAACCTATTCAGATTTCCTATCAATGTGTTTGGGATATTTATTTGTTGTACTCTTGCTTTAATATGCTTCCATCCTGATGGTGATGGCCTGTCCCACTTTCTCACCAGGTCATGGAAAATGTCGACCATATTGGATCCCTGCCTGTACCCTTGTTCCTTCAACAATGACCTTGCCTGTATTGGTCCACTGTATGATGGGATCCTCACTCAATAGATTATAAAGACTTAAGCCTTTATTCCTCAATGTAAGTGGGAGACCGCTTTTTAATACATGCTCGATGTGTTGCGTTCCGTTATTCTTCGGTTGGTCATCTCTAACGTCGGCCCCAGGTCCTATGTCGCCATGGTTATCGTTGCCCGCGCTGTATCTAATGACCACGGGGATCTCTGTCGGATTCTTATAATCTTCGTACTTATGAAGAAATTTCTGCAGAGCCTCTTGGTATAAGATCCTTTTCTCATCAGGTGACTTTCAGTTTAATAGGTCTATAAATTTGCTTTCCATTCTTTTAAGCTTTCTTTTACGGGATTCTAGAAAAGTGTCTGGACTTTTTAAACTTTGCAGTGAAGCATACACCTCGTGCGGAATCACTACCACTTTCTTCATTATATTAATCTTGTCAGTAAAGGTCCCAAAACTGAAAATAAGATGGGGAGAAATGATCCCCCTCTTTGTACAATAATTCGCCTTTATAACATTAAGGCAGATTTCACTCACAGATGCATTTTAAAAAGTCCGAGTCGATATTTTTAACAAACATTTGCTGCAATGCCCGGGTCAATCGATGATAGATCTTTATTAACTCATGGTATTTCTTTAGCCTATTTGTCATTCTGCAATATACACCGTTTCAGGCTCGTTTGGGAATATATTCGTTCTTAGAAGCACCCTAAATGTGTTTTGCGGGTGAAAGTCACAAAGTAAATATCTGTAACGTTGACCTGTAGCTTCTTTATAAACTTCTAAAAACTCTTTACGCTGATTCAGGAACATTTGATTGGCTAATACACCAATTTGTGACACATCTCTACGTTGCGCGAATAAGACTGGATATTTTGTATTTATCGACACTTCACGCATGTATCTATTTTTGAAAAATAGATTCTGATTGATGAAGAATACGCTTATGTTAAGATGGTGGGAGAACACTGTAAATGTCTTGGCAAACGTTTTATCCATTTCCAACATGAGATCGTCCATTAAAATGACTGTGTGCCTCATTTCCCTTTAACGAATTAACGTCATATAGGCCTTTGTGGAACAAAATATCATCTTGGTATACGTTGAACACTGACTGGTACGTCGAATAGCACCATATTACTTTATGCACAAATTTTGAGGACATCTACCCGTTATCCTTAATGATTTTAAACATAAACACAGTTTTAACACATCCTGTAGGGCCAGATATAATACACGTGGACGGGCTTGTAAACCTGAAATTTTCTACAGATTCCATCTCTAACACGTCACACCCCTACGTGGAACATTTACAAAATATAACAAAATTTAACTGTTGCTCCATATATTCTTGTTTTTCTTCTACAAAACCGTGGATGACGATGAGGTACAGCACACCATCATCGATATTACAGACAACCCCGATGACGGTGTAGTTGTGGTTACAGAGTCCGCCACCGCTGACGAACCCTCACCAGTGACACCTCCACCACGTGGCAGTTCAAAGGGGAGGCACGATGATGAAGAACCTTCCACGTCAGGTATAAAACGTGCCAGTAGTGTACCGGTTGCTACACCCCATTAATAGAGCCCCACCCATCTACGTCTTACGACACAACCTCCACACTAGCACCCTCCTCAATTGAATTTGTACCCCTTTATTCCTGTTCAATTCCGGATACATCCGCCACATCAGCAGGTTCTCGCTCTGTAGAGGAGTGTATAACATTCGTACTGGTGCGCACCGCTAACCCCACCCTGGCCATGTCTAGAAATCGGTATATTGTCAGGGTTGACCCTGGAACCCTGTAGAGCAACGGTGTTGAACAGGGACTACGGCGCGTAGTTGAACGCATTGTGGAGTTTACCCTTCAAGACCGCGACGAACGTGAAGTCAGGACGAGGTTGTCCTTCGGGTTCGGGTCAGATGACGGGGATGTAGATGATTTTTGGGTAGTAATACCATTCAGACGCTTGGCCGATGTAGATATAGAATATATCTTGGTGCGTATAATGAAGGCCTCTGAAAGTAATACAGCCTACAATATGGACAACTTCACGGTAGATATTGATAGAGTATTCCGTGTTGCGGTTCATAGTGCCAAACCTTATACTCTTAACTTCAATTCTCAGGCTATTTACAGACGGTATACGTATGAACGCCGGCGATCGTGGTTGCGGCTTTATAGTAATAGTCTTGGCCCGTATGTTTACTGTGCTAAATACATGGACCGAAAAAATTTAGTTCCTTATGGTTGTGCAGCGTGGAAATGGATAAAACGTTTGCCGAGACATTTACAGTGTCAGTGGCGGTCCTGGCATTTTTGGCGCCCTAGGCGAGATCATGCAAAGGTGCCCTTCCTCTGTCAACAGCACACTTCCCCCTCCCGGTGCATAACCTCTGCCGCAAGAAAACACTGAACGCATTGTCTTTAGAACACAAAGCACCTCCTTCATTTATTGTTCTTAGCTTCAAGTAAGAACAAGTTGTCTTGAAACAAAACTACAACGAAATCTTGTTTGAATAATAATTGAACACTCAATAAAGATTCCCAAATATATTTTAAACAAAATAAATATTCCAATGTATATTGCACACAAAACAAAAAAAACACTAATAAATCACACAATGTAGCTTAATAAAGGAATAAGGTTGCCAGCTAGCAAATAACTGAATTTTAAAGTTGGTTTGGAAGTTTTAGGTCTAGTTGTTTTCCTATTAAAACCTGATCCTCCTGGTTTTCCTTGATGCAACTTCATCAATGATGTCATCATAGGAAATCTGCTCAGAAGCCGCATGGTTATTTAATGCTGATGACAGCAAGATCACTGAGGCGGTCTTGCATCATGGTGGATCTCAGGTAAGTCTTGATGAGCTTGAGCTTGGAAAAGCTCGTCTCCGCCCCAGCCACTGTCATTGGAAGGGTGACAGCAACCCTGCGGGCGACCCAGAGGTTGGGATAGATCTCTGTGAGCTGCTTTTCATGGATAAACGTCAGCAGCAGAAGTGCTGTTATGCACGTAGATGGCAGTACAGGCAAATTCTTTAATTCCTGTGCCAACTCCCTACCATCTAGATCAGAATGTCCTCGACAGCTTAAAGTGTTGCTGAGGGTTTCTGATTGCTCTGTCATCTCCTCATTTGACAAGTTTTGACAGTTTGAGAGCACTCCAAACTTGTCTCTCACTTCTCCCAAGGTCTGCAATCTTTCCTGAAGTGATGAGATAGCAGCATCCACCACCACATTGAAAAGGTCACCTCCAAATTTTTAAGTGCGTCATTGATGGGCTCATCAGGGGACTTATAGGAGAAGTGCCTCTTTGTGGAACTCAGCCTCTTTTGGTGGAGAACAGCCTCCATATTCATGTCTTCGCTCATGTCCATGACTGAGGTTTGTACAGCACAAAGCCTGTTGTTCTGTAAGTGCTGAGAGTTGTTTCAGTCTTCCTTAGCAGATTGACAGCCACATCCGACTGCAATGAGGGAGACTGGATTAGTTTGCTGACTTGCTGTATGTGGCTTAGGATGTCATACCACACCACAGTGCAGAATGAAAACCGGTATGACCCTATCTCCTCTGCCAAAGACTCACTGTAAACTAGAACACATAGAAATTGTGGAGTGGAGAAAAATCCGTCGCTAGCTACATTCTAATTTACTCTGCTTGATTTTAATAATTGTAAACAGTTTTAACTTATACCTATTTCATTGCTTGTTTATTTTAATGAAATAACTTTTAATTTATTTTTATAAATTGATTTTTACGAGCAAAATCGATACCCATCACCAATGATAAATATCTATCTCGGGGTTGGTGAGACAGTGAGTTGGTAAATTTCTCGAGCCCTGGACTGGAGCCTGTTTGAGAAAAACCAATAAAACGGGCGTGCGATGTCGCCCCCGCCCCAATTGATGCCCTAGGCGGCCGCCTATATCGTCTATGCCCAGGACTGCCACTGTACAGTGTTCTCTCACCATCTTAACATAAGCGTATGCTTCATCAATCAGAATCTATTTTTCAAAAATAGATACATGCGCGAAGTGTCGTTAAATACACAATATCTAGTCTTATTCGCGCAACTTAGAGATGTGTCACAAATTGGGGTATTAGCCAATCAAATGTTCCCGAATCAGCGTAAGGAGTTTTTGGAAGTTTATAAAGACGCGGCAAGTCAACGTTACGGATATTTGCTTTGTGACCTTCACCCGCAAAAAAAGTTTATGGTGCTTCTAAGAACGAATATATTCCAAACAACCCTGAAACTCTGTATATTGCAGAATGACAAAGAGGCTAAAGAAAAACCGCGAATTAATAAAAATCTATCATCGATTGCCCCGGGCATTGTAGCAGATGTTTGTTAAAAATATCGACTCGGACTTTTTAAAATGCATCTGTGAGTGAAATCTGCCTTAATGTTATAAAATGTAATGTACCTACGTCGGTACAAGAATATAATACGTACGCTCTCTCGTAAAAGTCAAACTGTGGGGAAGAAAAAGCGAATTATTGTACAAAGAGGGGGATCATTCCTCCCCATCTTATTTTCAGTTTTGGGACCTTTACTGACAAGATTAATATAATGAGGAAAATGGTAGTGATTCCGCACGAGGTGTATGCTTCACTGCAAAGTTCAAAAAGTCCAGACACTTTTCTAGAACCCCGTAAAAGAAGGCTTAAAAGAATGGAAAGCGAATTGATAGACCTATTAAACAGTGAAAAGTCACCTGATAAGAAAAGGATCTTATACCAAGAGGCTCTGCAGAAATTTCTTCATGAGTTCCAAGATTATAAGTATCCGACAGAGATCCCCGTGGTTATTAGACACAGCGCGGGCAACGATGAACATGGCGACATAGGACCTGGGGCCGACGTTACACAATTGAATTATCACATTATAGTAAAACGTAATACAATCATGTATTGTTATAGGTTAGGCTCAGTTTTAAATTTACTTCCTCCTTTTATTATCACAATATTAGAATAAGACAAATGTGTACTGTGACAAATATTGTGCAAATGTGTGGTATTGTTGAAAACCACAGTTTAGTTATTATTTTTATTTCAAACGATCATCTATATCAAGCATGTCAGAACCTGACTCAAGTCCATTAAAATTTGTACAGGTGAAGAAACAGAGGCTGTCAACAAATTGGGAGAAATGTGTTATGTGTCAGCAGAGTCGCAAAGAAAAACTGGTTGTACCCACAAAAGTGGGTATTGAAACATTATTGTCAACATCAATGTTACGGCAAGATGGCCTTTTACAAACACTTGAATCTGAGTTTGAAGACCTTACAAAATTACATGGTATGTCAATTACATATAATCGTAGCTTTTATCAATCATTTAACATTTATCATGTTAGTAAAAATGTAGCAAGCATGATTCTCCATCACATGGTATTGAAGAACAACGTTTTCGCACACGAGCTCAAACATCCAAGCTTACAGATTTTTCAATTTGTTTAATATGCAACACGCGAAAGAGGGACAGCATACATAAGGTACAAACAACTACGTGTCAGAGTAATCTCTCTCAAGCAGCACAAGCTCGGAAGGACATTTCTATGCTTGCCAAAATTGAAGGAGAAGACCTCATTGCAGCTGATGCTGTTTACTACAAATCCTGCATGGCAAGATACAAGCAAGCATAACATCAGTGCTTCAAGGAAAATAGAAGAAGGAGAGAACATATACGAGAAAGCATTTATGGCACTAGTAGGAGAAATAGATGTTAATCTACAACAAGGAAAAGCTTATAAGTTGAAAACCCTGCTAGACAAATTCCAACAGCTGTTACCTGACCATATTGATACCCAAGAATACAGTGGCAGATAAACTTCAGCGCCGTCTCATGAAGCATTATGGTGATAACATTGTTATTCATCTCCAGCGAGGACAGTCCAAGTCAAGTATTGTTGGCAGTAGCAGTGTCAGCTTAGGAGATGCTGTCAGAGCCTTTGCTTAACTGAAGGAAGATTTCAACTCTAATGAGATGACACTTGGTTCTGCTCAAGAACAATCAAATGTTCCAGTGAATTCAGAAAGCTTACTTCATTCTGCCATTGGTATGCTTAGACAAGAAATAGCACAAATTGAAAAGCCAACTGAGTACTACACAGCTGCTGAAATTGGCCTGAAAACATCTGTAGAATTTGTTCCAGCACTTTTACAGAAGGCGTTTCTCTGGTTGCTGAGCAAAGAGGCATTTGAATCGTGTGATTCAAATTACCAGCCAGCAGAAAAATTACAACGTAGAGTCTTAGCTCTTGCAGAAAGTGTTATTCATAGCAGTGACAGCAATATTATAACCCCCCTTCATCTTGGACTTGCAGCGCAACTCCATCATGATCGTGGAAAACGAGATATAATAGACACTCTCCATGTCCATGGTTTCATCATAAGCTATCTTCGACGTTTTTTAACTGCCCTAGGAAAAGATGAGCTTAAAAGAATGCAAGATCGCATATACATACCACATGGCTTAGTCTCACGACAACATGGAGGAAAGCTGATTCAAGAAGGTGACGACAATATTGATATCAACTGTGCAACCATTGATGGAAAGGGAACATTTCATTTCATGGCCGTGTTGTATTTCAGGAACAGGCTATTGATACAGTTGGGACTGGCCTGGTCGACAGAGTGAACATTGGCCAAGAAAAGTCATTATCTCTCGACTGTAATGATGCCAAGGCATTGAAGAATGTACTGTATTATGAAAAGCCCAGGAAACGACCAGAGCCACATCGCCGTGATGATGCGAAGATCAAGGTGAAATCACTACATATTGCTAAATCAGACATGCAGGTAGCGGATCTTGCTTGGATGTTTCTGAGAGCGATTCCGCGTGGTAACCTTTCTGTTCCTCCACGTATTGACTACAGTACAACTGAAGAAGTTCCCTTCTGGACTGGATACAATGCATCGATGACAAAACTCACTCGCACAGTTGCCACTTATGGTCCAGTTATAGACGCAAAGCCTGCCGATCCATCAACTGACTACACAACAATGATCAGAAGTCAAGAAATGACAAAAGCAATGGGACAACTCAGTACAGTCCAAACTATGGACCAACAGCTCTATCCAGTTGCCCAACAGGTGAAATGGAGCAAACCAGACGACTTTCCCAATCCTGTAATTCGCCGTGGTGGATTCTATAGTGCACGCTGCTTCATTGCTGCCATTGGAAACCTATGGGGAAGTGGTGGACTGAGGGATCTGCAAGTGGATAGTGGGACTTATGCCCCAAACACAGCTGACATGATACTTGCTGGGAAGCAGTTTAAAAAATCTGTCCGTGGTCTAACCCTTTCATATGAGGCACTGATGCAGCTGTTCTTGACAGAATTTGTGAAGTGGTGTGATGCCGACCAACAAAGACATATCCCAGATGAGGTGTGGCAACAGATTGAGGATACCTATGAAGCGATTCAGAATGGCGGTGATCAAGAATCTGCAGATGTAGCAAGTGAACTGAAGGATCGACTTACTCATGATGTTCTTCCACTACTAAGTGAATTCAAACAAGAACGTAGTGCAGACTCACCCACATTTAAATATTGGTCAATGTTGCTGGATGCAGTTCAAATACTATTGAACTACATACGCAGTGAACGTGAAGGTAACTGGTCATTACATCTGTCCTCACAACTTGCAATGACGCCATACTTCTTCGCTGCAAACCGTACTAATTATGCACGATGGGTACCCATTTATCTCCTTGATATGATGGAACTTCCTGAAGATGTCTCTCAAGCATTCAATGATGGTGAGTTTGCAGTTCGTCTGAGACCAGGTCGTTTCAATGGTATTTGGAGTGACATGGGTACTGAATCAACTGATACGAGATGCCAAGAGTAATGGGGTGTTGTTGGGCTCACCCGAAAGGAACCAGCCCTTCTCCGCTGGATGCTCACTAGAACGTCACTAGGAGAATATGCCCAGAGTATGAAAGAACGTACTGGAATAGCTGCTGAAGAATGTTCTATACATGAGCAAGCAAAACCCTCTGCTCTCAAGCGAGATGATGATGATGTAAAAAATATGATCAACCATCTTGAAAACAATACGACCAATCCATTTCAGCCAGATGTCCACCCAGATGGGAAACTGTTGAACATTTCCAGTGGAGTCATTGCTGACCAAGATGTACAGAAGTCGCTATTATCTGCCATCGATGCTGGTGAGAAGGAAATGTACGAATTTATTGGGAGTACCTTGTCCACTGGAGGTAATCGTAGCTTCTACAGTCCTCTGACTAGATCCAAAAATAAGACCTTCACTGACATGACTAAAACTACACATGTATTGATCCAAGGCAAGAAAAAGCTGGTTAATATCAGTGCTGAAATGGTGTTTCGTAGAGCACTTAAAATCTCACAGGCACGGCCAGACATAACAATGATCCATGTATTGAGGCAGCCAGTCATATCCATTCCAACATGCTTGTTTCATGAAGATGGTGCAATGAGAAAAACACATAAGGCTGAGTTGACACACATATTGGAGAACAAGGTAGAGGTTGGTCCTATTCCAACAGCTACTGATAGTGCAACCTGTGTCTACATCAGAGATGCCATGGCTGAACTACAATCAATGACAGGCAGCAGCAACACATCTACATTTGGCGAGCTTGCCAACAGATACATGACTCGGCTGTTGACTTGTACGCATAAAGCCAACACTATAATAGATGTGTTCGACAAGTATGACTATAAAGCCTCACTCAAAGTTGAAGAACTGAGCAGAAGGCTAGCAACTGCAGGTGGAGCCAAGCAATATCAGGTGATGTCCGGACGCCCACTTCCGCCATGACAGAAGTTCATGGCTCTCTCATCAAATAAAGCAGCATTGACTGACTTCTTGTGCAACTACATAACTGAACATGCACCAAGAACACCGGAACTTGCTGCACACCACGAACATAAGATCTACCTTGCAGGTGGGTTCAGTGATGGAGAAAAGGGGGTCTGTATTTCTAGCCAAGGCGTGACACCAGTGGAAGATCTGTTTTGCTTACATGAAGAGGCAGATACAAGGATGTTTTTCCATGCTATGAAGGCAGATGAGGAATTTCCTGCTGCCAATATCCAAGGAGGCATAGTTGTCAAATCACCTGACACAGATGCCCTCGTGCTAGATGTGCATTATTTTCCTCAGATGCAAAGTACATCTTTTTGGGTAGAAACAGGAAAGGTGACCGCCGCTGGTGATCTCTATCGTCATATTCTTGTTCACAGCATATGCAATGAATTAAATCCTGTGGTTCCTAGTCTACTTCCCGCCATGCATGGTTTGACAAGATGTGATAGCGTCTAATCATTATGTGGCATAGGAAAAAAGAAAATGTGAAAAACCATGGAGTCATTGGAGAAGAAAGGTTCGATAACACTCCTTGGTAGTTTCGGTACTGACAACATAGTTGAAGCCGAACATGCAGCCTGACAATTTGTTGCTGCTCTATACGATCCAAAGGATGTATATAAAGAACAACATAATGACTTGAATCTTCTGAGAGTCCGCCTTGCTGACAAGAATGTACCATTACACAAACTACCCCCATCAGAACGTAGCTTTCTTCAACACTTTAAGAGAGCATCATTTCAGACCCACATTTGGATGTTGGTTCACGTTGCTAAACCAGATATGTCTTCACCAGAGGGAAATGGGTGGCAAAGAGAGGGTGATGAATTAAAGTTGAAGTTATTTGATGAACCAACAACTGCAGAAGTATTAGATGAGCTTCTGTGCTCATGCCGTGGACGCAGACAATGTAGTAAGAACTGCAGTTGTGCAACTAATGATATGGCATGAACAGAGGAATGCGTCTGCAAGGCTACTGAGGACTGCATGAATGAACAAACCCATCACAAACCACCGCTGGATGAGCTAGATGAATAACCATATTATAGCATTGTGCATTAATAATTTATTAGTGTGTTTCATATATGCTGTTACAACGTGAGTTATTCTCCTGTATGGGGTAGACTGCTGATACCGCATTGAATTGATATTGTGGGAGTCACCGAATACAGTATGTACTGACTTACATGCAGTTTTGTAATTGAAAAACAAGTTGAGACTTTTAGTGGAAAGATTCCAATTTTAAGTAATGATTTCTGCTTTAAAGTTATTTAGTAGTTTGCTTCATAAAGATAAGAATTGTTAAAATTTAGTTGGTTTAATTGATTTTAGTTGATTTAGTTGATTTTGTGTTATGTACATCGATATACTATAGTAATTTAATTTTTGTTTTACAAAATTGACGTTCTTCAAATCTCAATATCGGTCCTTTCACACAGTTAACAATTCAAACTTTATTTTCAAGTGCGACATTATTATATATGCATTGTAATCATGCCAACATTTGCCTGTTTTTCATAAATGAACGATAAACCTTTCTGCTGGCATGCGAATAGAGGTCTCCATTATTAACCCATGTAGGCACAGTACTTTGTATGGTGATTCAACATTTTAATATGGCATTCATATTGTTCAAAATAGTGTATTAATGCGTGGAGTATCAAAATACCTGAATTATTGTACTCGAAATTAGTTTTGTGTAACTCATATTAACCAGTTTTGTGAAACACCAGTATTTTAGGTTTTTTTTTTTGTGTCTAACAATAACGTTTTTAGGCAAAAAAAAATATATCATATAAAAGAATGTTTTTATAGATAAATTGATATAGTGTAGCACTAGAGCTTTCAGAAAATGTATAACTTCATGCGAAATAAACCTTGTCTTCACTGTTCATTGTGTCTTCAAAGATTTCGGTTGTAATGCGTGAATTGAAAACATGAATACACGAGTACCTATACATAGCTGAAGTTAATCGCTGATTTTACTATCTTCGCACACTCAGAATGGAGGACAACATGCCAAACTTATATGTCCAGATGGTGCAGATCATTTTAGGACATGTACATTTCTGTACGAGGGGGTATTAAACTAAAAAAATGGCCTGTTATCAGGGTTGGCCGCTCGCCTGATATATATAATATATATATATACATATATATACAGTATATATATATATATATATATATATATATATATATATATATATATATATATATATATATATGATACACACAGACCGTGCATGGAACAAGGATCTCTTCTGGGATAATTAAATCCACAATAGTCCGAAAGCTGGATCCTGTCTGCTTTGCAGATAGCTGGTGAGGGAAGCTATATTTATGGGACCTCTTTGCGAGAGACCCGTTGCCCACATCGTGCTTGCATCATGAAAAAGAAAAACTATGGTATTTGTCATTTACCATTACTTATTCGGACTATAGTGGATTTAATTATCCCAGAAGAGTTCCTTGTTCCATGCACGGTCTGTGTGTATCATAAAAAACTCAGGGAACCATTCTGAGTTCATTCCCATATATATATATATATATATATATATATATATATATATTATAATATATCAAGAACCAGTTGGACAGATTCCTGTGTAAAGTCCCTGATCAGCGGGATCCTGCAGAGGGGTCGACCGCAGGTTCAACTGAACCGTCGTTCAAAATCACCAATTGTAAAGTGGGCACAAAAAGAGTATTGAACGAATTGAAGGCACTTTACATTGAATATAGGCACCCGCACACCTTGAGTGGTGAAATATTGTTAAATCGTATTTATTTCATAGTACAAAGCAACACTGATGTAACTGTAGAGTCGATCACGTGCGAGTTTAGTATTTTAGTTAAGCGCAATACAACATAATGTGTATATGGATTTCTCCAGTACTATTTTGATGTTTATATATTAATTTTTGAATGTATATTTATTTTCTATATATTTGTTAAAATTTTATTATTTAACATGTGTATATAGATTTCTCCTCTACTCTTATCATTTTTTTATGTATATTTATATATAGCGTTTAAAGTGTGTATAGAATTCTTGTGAACTATTTTCAATGTATATTTATTTTCTATATATTTTTTAAAATTTTATTATTTAATATAAATGTGTATATAGATTTCTCCTGTACTAATATTATTACTTAAGAATGTATATATTTATATATATCGTTTAATGTGTGTATTTTTGCTGTATATTATTTTTGAATGTATATTTATTTCCTATATATTTCATGAAATTTTTCCCTTAATTCCTCTAAATAAACAGAATGATGTAGTTGTGGTTTATTATCCAATAAATGCTTTCCCGGTGTGTGTGTATATATATGAAAAATTATTTCACGAAAGTGACACGTGAAAAATATTTATGATGAATAAAACCACGAAGGGAAAAGAAACACAAAGGGGTGCTCAAGCGCTTTCATCTAATGACATCCTCAGGAACACTGGAGTGAAAGGACAGATCAAGGCAATATATAGGTTACAAAAATAAACATACATACATACATATTCATATATATAAAGAAATAAATATAAATATAAATATAAAAAGTGCCTTAGTGATATATATGTCAGCTTAAATAACGATAAAGAAATAAACCAACAGATAAAAAAAAACAAAAATTGTAAGTGGAGTCTACAAATTCAAGCTCAAAAGGGAAGTTTACAATCAATTTAATAGATGATGCCAAATTGATATATATGTCACAAAGAAATAAAGAAAATAAACCAAAAAAAATTAAAAAAATAATAAAAAATAATAATAATTGAAAAATAAATTTTAAGAGAGGCACACCAATTTATAAGGGAAAAATTACCAAAGGTTTTTTAGTTATTGTCTGAGTCATGCATATTATAGTCACAAACGAATAAAAAAGATAAAAAAGTACAAGTAATATAAATTGGAAAACAAAATGATGCCTAGATGATATATAAAGAACCATAAAAATATATACAACATATATACGGTATATATACGAAATATAAACGCAATATATACAGAATATATATATTATATATATGCATAAGGGAAAAAATTACCAAAGATTTGTTTTTATAATTATTGTCTGAAAAAACGGTAGGTCGCAAAAGAATAAAGAAATAAAAATAAATATAAATTGAAAAAATTACAAATAATACAACTACACATGTATACCCGCATAACCAAATATATACATATACATACATATATACACACACACACACACATATATATATATATACATACAAGCTTGACCTTCGCGAAATGAGAAATCATCGCGCAGAACCTTTGTGAGGTTGTAAGGTAAGGTAAGGTACATATACATATATATATATATATATATACACACATATATATACACATACATACATACATACATATACATATACACACATACATACATACATATACACACATATACATGCACACACATTTAACTGCAATGACCACACACATACTCACATACACATACATACATACACATACACGCATACAGCAAAAAATTGAAAAATAAAATTGTAAGAGAAACCTACAGATTTATAAGGAAACAAAGACAAAAACAAATTTTTACCAAAGATTTAACAACCTGCCCTTTTTGTTTAAATCCATTCTGAAGGAATTCAGAGCAACGGGATCGAGTTGAAACAGACCTTTACTCATGTTAAGGTTATTTGTAAGTTGAATTATAGCCGACTCAAGAATATTTCTATTAACAATGTTGCTAGAGTGAAACAAAACTGAAGCATTATTCCAATCAATACAATGGGATAACTCTGACAAATGGACAAAAAGGGATGGCCATGGGCAACCCTTTGTCGCCCCTTCTCTCCAATATTTATATGGAGTTTTTTGAAATTACTTACATTCCGAGAATCCTGGGGGTTGGCATCCCTTGGTTGCGGTACGTCGACGATATTTTGTGTATCTGGCCCATGAATCGTGACCTGGATGACTTCCTCCTTCAGTTAAATGACCAAGTCCCCTCTATTAAATTTACTTTAGAAGTGGAACAAGACAACTCAATCCCGTTTTTGGATGTGCGTGTTCATAGGGATAGCCCGGGTTTTAAGTTTAGTATCTATCGGAAAAAAACAAACAATTTGTCCTACGTACACTTTTACTCTGGACATGACACCCCTATTAAAAAGGCCATATTTCCCTCAATGTTTCTCCGCGCTCTTCGGATCGCCAGTCCGGAATACATCGATGCCGAATTGGAAAATATCAACGGTATTGGAAGTGAGTTGTGTTACCCATCTGCGTTCATGGAATCTTGTCTTAATAAGGCTAAACGAACCTTCTATCGTGTGAATAATAACACTCGCACCTTGTCAAAGAATATTTTAGTACTTCCATTTTTCCCGGGCTTCTTA
>JAJOZX010003246.1:192500-200000 GCA_023014485.1 Bathynomus jamesi
GGCAAAAACATTGTGCTTCAGGTTCTTGAAAGCAACACCCTAGATTTCTTCAGACTGCTGCTTGATCCTCTGGATCATGTTGAAGATGTACAGCTGCTGATTGTGGAACTTGCTGTCCCTTTTGATCTCAAACCAACTGACTGCATACACTTCCACAATGAACTTGATGGCCTGGTAAAGCTTATCCTGTAGTTCTGGATGGTAAGCACCTCTGGTCCACAGACACATCAATGTAATTGCCAAAGTCAACCATCTTCCATGGTTTAATGGTCCAATTTTCCAGGCAGCAAATCTTGGGTTGACTTTGCTCCTGGAAATTCCAAGCACATACTCCAAAAGAAGCCTCTGGTCGCTACTGAGATCATTCAGTGTCTCCTCATCAAATTCCATGTCATCCAGGGGGCCACTGAGTTTGGTGAATTCCACTTGTGGCAGATCTTGGTAGTCAATTTCACAGAGTTTTCCCAGCGGACCAGTGAAAGCAGTGGGACTTTTGGTACTGTCATCAAGATGCTTGAAAACAGCTCTGAAAGGAAGCTCATTCTGATGGAGTGAACAGCCAATGGTGTGCAATTTCCGCTCAATTTTATTTTCCAGAACTGCTACAAGCCCTCCCTCCCAGCCAGTGTTTGTATTTGTGTTGTCAAGGAGGACAGCTTTCAGGGTATGAACACTGTTAAACTCTTCCAAGACACTAGCAACTTCTTCACCAAGAAGAACTCCAGTCGCACCTTTAATTGGGATGACTCTGTGAGTAAGATATGTTCCACTTTCAGTTCCCGGCTCCTTTGTGAAAGTCAAATGGTGCTCTTGTCCCTTTCCTTTCTTCAGCTTAGTCTCCCCATTTTCATCCTTAACTTCTCTGTACAGCAAAGTGTCCTTGTCAACTTTCCCATCAATCCCAATACAGACTAACTTTTCCAGACCTTCATTGTGCTTTTCATCACTTTTCACTTTCATTCTAGCTTTTTCCCTGTCCATTTTCGATTTATCACCTATTATCTGTTTCACATCAAGACCAGGCTTAAGCAGGTCCATAGCTTTAAGTCCAGGAGGAAGGCATTAGCAAGACTTGCCCCAAGATTGGAAGAAACATCACCCCTGATCAGTTCCATGGCATATCTGGGGGTTTTCAAAAAGCTGCAACCTCCACTAGGGTGCCTCCTTGGCTTGAACTCTTCAGCTTCACCACCAGATGGCTGAAATGAAAATAAAAAATAAATTACTAAAGCGAAAATGGGAGAAAATAGGGGAAAAAGTAGGGAAGAATATGGTAAAAATCGACGAAAATGGGCCGAAATAAGAACAAATTACTTAAACGAAAATAGGGGGAAAAAGTGGGAAAATAGGGGGGGAAAATGGGTAAAAATTCAGGTAAAAAGTCTGCGAAAATGAGCGAAAAAAAGAATAAATTACTAAAGCGAAAATGGGGGGAAAAAGGGGGGAAATAGGGACAAAAAGTAGGGATAAATTTGGGTAAAAATGGGATAAGATATAAGAAAAAAAATATATTACCTCTCCTGATTCTCCTGAGCTGGATTCAAAAGAAATATCTTGTGAAGGTGTGGAGGCAAAAGTGGCCAAATCCACTTCCTGCTGCTGTTGAATCTGGCTCTGTAATCTTTCTGCTTCAGCTGCAGCCCTCTGGTCTCTCTTCACAGCAGCTTTATCACAGATCCCAGCTGGAAAGAGCCCTTGGGTCCTATTTTGGCCCTCTGATCTCTCAAGTATTCCCTCTCCTCTACTGGAACCTGAAATATGAAAGTATATTAAATAGCGGATCTAAAATAAGAGATAAAATCCTGAAAAAAAATTGATTATTAATTTCTATTACCAGGGGGGAGGAAGATTCAGGAGGAAAATGCGGATATTTTTCAATTACAAGCATTGAATTTCCTTCCATTTAAAAGGCACCTAATCGCACTAAGTTAGGCCAGTTAAAAGTTAAAAAAAATAATAGCATTACCTTCTTACTGGGAGGACAAGTGCAGATTATGTGCTGTGTTTGACAATTTTCTTTCTTGCACTTCACAGCATTGTCATCACAGGGACGAACAGGTATCTTACAGGTGCAAGCAGAAATGTCAAAAAGTTTATCCAGCTTTTCCTCCAGATTCTGCTCCTGGACTGTAGAAAGAGATTTCCTGTTTATCTCTTTTGCTTTCTTGAAGCACACTACTTTATCCACCAATTTCACTACATTATATTATTCCTCATACAGGGGCAGCCGCGGGTTCACTGCCTGCCAGATCTCAATCACATCCTTTGCTATCATTTTAGCAGTATCATAGTCTTCAAGTCCGTGGTGCTGTTTGGAGGAAATAACTGTACTGAATAACTTGGCGGAAGGTAGGAGGCTCTGTTTTATCCAAAGGGGAAGGCTGGCCACTGAATTTTTTGGCACTATCACTTCGAGTTAACACTGCAGACTTCCGTTTTTTACCCATTTTTATGAAATATCTGAAAATAAACAATTAAATGAACGCATCATAAAATAACAATTTAATACACATTTTATAGGTAAATATCATTAAAAAATACAAAATAATACACTAATAAACATCTATAATGCATTTACAATAAGTTTCAAGCATCGTTTTGTTAAAAAAGCCGAATTTTAATTCATTATTTTGATGAAATAAGGTCCGATATTTTGTTTGTTTACATTGCGCGAATGCCGCGCGCGCGATTTTACGCGTAAAATTTGGCAATTTTACAACTTAAAAATAATTAATCTAAAAAAATACAATCATTTTCACAAATATGAATTGGTGCAACGTTTTTTATACATTAATACCTTTCTATCTAGACTAGTCCAAGATTACAGTTCCAAAATCAACCTACCCTACTCACCCATTCTTCCCCTGAGAAGTACCATTCGCTTTAAAACGATGGTGAAAACGCTACAAGCCTTCCCTCACCTTTACCGTTCATCCAGAAGAATTGCCTTTATATAAGATACAACTGCAGAAACGATTTGGAAGATTTTCTCAACCATCGATATGAACCGTAAAGAATTTACAATTGAAAAAAACTAGTGAAAAAATGCTAATCGCTTATTAAGGGTAGTGTATAAGCTCGAGTTTAATGATGGTGATTGTAATAAACAACAGCGTGCTCGCGCATGCTTTTGATGTTATTCTAACCAGGCTTAAGGAGTATGAGAGTGTTACATCCAGTTGTGGGGTAGGCTCGAATGTAGTATTAAACGAGTTTAAGGGGCTATATATTGAATATAGATGCCCTCATTCGTTAAACAGAGATTTATTTCTGAAACGACTATACTGCGTTGTTCAGAGTAATATTGATGTAAATATTTCTGAGATGACGTGTGAATTTACTGACTCACAAAGAGGTAAAAGGTGGAAATAGTAGGGGTTCACCGATTAATAGGCATTTTTACAAATAATCCGTAATCGGCTAAGGCAAGCTAACAATCGGCCGATTAACTGATTATTTCAAAGTTCATTTCCAATTTTTAACTATGATTCTGGCTATTGTTTATTGGTTAATAAAATTTTTAAGGTTAATAAGATACTTTAATTATCATATATTAAATTGCAGTATAGCTTCGGCTTTCAGTAATAAAATTAAAAAGTCTCAAATTATAATAGTTGAATGTGAATGCCAACTGCTCCCTATTTTCTGCAGTAAGCCTACTTCTTGAAGTTCTTGTATCTTCTTAAATATTTCGAGAGTACAGAGATGTACTCATTAGCATAGGGGCTGATACTTTTCTTTTAAGCAATTTTTAATGCTATCAATTTTATGAGAAAAATAAGATATTTTAATTTGTTTATAGTATAGCCTACTTTTCAGCTTTCAGTAATTAAAATTAAAAGCCTCAAATTATAATAGTTGAATGTCACTTTGCATGTTTGATGCATTATCGGTTACTATTAAGTCAATTTTGTCCTTTGGGATACCCTCTTCTTTTAAGGAGTCCACTAAATATTTCCTTGTTTCTATTTCCCTATTTTCACTCCATTCCATGGAAATACTGTACTTTCAAAACTGCAAAATATGGATGAAATTCCTCTGATATCCAGTGAGCAATAAAAAAACACCCAGTAAATTGTAGTTTGCTGTCCAGCCATCACTTGTGAAGAATAACACTATCATTTCACCTATTTCAATGTTAATTGCTTTCGCCCTTGCATCATTGATGCTCCATTCAATTTTTTTTTTTATTGGAGTTTTTAATTTTAACCCATTTGAATATGATTGTTCAGTACTGGTTTCATCAATTTCACCAACTGATTCTGATTCTATTGAGTAGAAGGAATGGCTGAAGAACTTGAAATAGAGTATGCTCACACTGAAAAAGAAGTGCTCTTTTAAGATTCTAACTTCCTAAATTGATCTTGATGCTTGCTTTTCAAGTGAGTCCTTAAATATGTTGTAGTCGTCCAATGAGCTTCTTTCCCTCTTCTTCTTAATAATTGTATTATATAAAATATATTTAGCCTTTACTTTTATCATCAGTACGTTTTACAAAATATTCCAACATTAAGTTTTGCTGAGATGAAGTCATTATAATTATTATTTACTGTAAGTATTAGTGCCTAAATAAGAAATTAAGAACCAAAGGAATAACTAATAAGGACAGCCTAAATTACAGTAAAATGATACTAGTGAATGATAGATAACCGTTGAATATGAAAATAGCTGTAAAAAATTAAGAACGTTGTAGATAGATTAGTCTGAAATGGTTTCTAAATTAAAACATACGAAATAATTATAAGGACATAGTCTATTCATTAGTATTTAGTATTATTTAAATAATCGGCAGATTAATCGGCTTCGGCAAAATGTATTTAGCAGATTAATCGGCTTCAGCAAAATGTATTTAGCAGATTAATCGGCTTCGGCAAAAAATTGATAATCGGTGCACCCCTAGAAAATAAAGATTGTATTCTAATTTTATGGTGCAAGTATTATATAAAAATAAATGTAATTATGTTATGATGGTTTGTTCTGTGTATATTCAATTATTATTATAAGTGTACTGAAAAAGTATTTTGTTGAGTTTTGTTTCTATTTTTTATTTCTAATTTATGTTGATTGTGTTGTATAATTAATCTATGTAATATGGAATTAAATTATAATCGATTGCTTAAAAAAGAATTACTAAACAAAAGTGTATATGTACGTTTTATTGACCTTTACACAATTATTTTAAAAACCATGTTTATGTAAAAATGTAATAATACAAATTAAATAAATTAATGTGTACAGAAAACAAATATAGTTCGAGTTGTAAAAAGAAAAAGATGAATGGAAACACTTCGCTAAAATTCTAGATGAAAATAAAACGACACGCTGAAAATTTTAAAAAAGTTTCTCGCTGAAGTTCGTGAAGAGATGAGGCTTTCCTGGGTGAACTACGTTACTCTATTCTGATGTGGTGTGGTATTGCGGGTGGTTGCTAGAGTCCGTAATTATGTCGTTGTAATATTGGGCTGGTCGTAGGTTTGAGGCGGGATAGTGAGGTATGCTCCTCTATTCGCTTAATTTTAAGGTTTGGCAACCCCCTTACCACCTTTCCCTAACCGTTGCGCATCTTTTCCAGCAATGTTTAAAATGATGCAATAGGCTTTATTCTCTTTATTTAAAAGTTTGGCACCTCCCTACCCAACTGCTCTCCTTTGCAGGCCTCTGCGCATCAGTAGCATGGGCGCAAAATGGGAGAGTGCAATTACAATTGCAATGTTGCAAAGGGGGGGATGTTGAAAAGGGGAGGGGGTTGTTGAAAGGGGGAGGGGTCATCCCCCAAGCTGCAATGAAGGGGGGAGCTTTGGGTGGAGAAGGGAGGATCACCTTCTCCAAAGGGGTAACCTTAATCTAAGAGAGAGAGAGAAATGAGGAGGAGGAGGGTCTTTGGGAGAAAAGGTGGGATGTCCTCACCCCCAAAGAGAAACCCTAAACTAAGACTTAACCAAAGAAGGAAAGAGAGAGAGTTGTTTCATCCACCGGCGTCCGTCGCATACTGAGCGTCCAGAGGATCCGTAGCTGTTATATGGAGGGTCGGAAGTTGCCATATACCACTTTTTATTATATGGAGGGGTTACCACTTATTTGTTAATTTATATAAGGAGAGTTGCCCGACACCACCATTTTAATTATTTATTTATATATAGATGAGTTGCCAGAGAGCACTATTTATTTATTTTTTATATACAGATGAGTTGCCAGTTATTGATTTTATTTTAATTATTTAGTTATACACAGATGAGTTGCCATTTATTGTTTTTATTTATTTATGCAGGGTTCCCTGGCAGCACCATTTATTTTAACTATATTATTTATTAAAGGCAAGAAAGACGTTCTCCTTAATTTGCTCAGCAAAAGAATTAATTCAGTACATTTAATCAATCACCAATATTAACAATAAAATAAATAAACTTGACGCTTTATATTAATCCATGGCTTGGCAAAAGAAATAAATAAAACACCAATATTAAAATTGACAACAAAAAATGCAAGCAAAATAATTACACACTTTATATATATTTATTCTTAAATAATCGAGTTCTCGAAAACTCTATATACTTTTATATTATTATTCTATATTTTTTATAAAGAAAATTCAGCGAAATCAAAGAAGAGGAATCGCAGTTCTCTATTCATTTGATTTTATTTTCAAACTAATTTTAATTAAAATTAATTCGTACTTTCATACTAGTATATTTAATTAACAAAAATATAAAAATGCAAGCAAAAATAACATTAGACACTTATATATATTTATATTTATATATATATATATATATAAATATATATATATATATATATATACATATATATGAGAAAAACTATAAACATTTTAATTAATTTCTCCGAGAGTGTCTATTTACTTTTGCCAATCCTTTCTTTGAAAGCATCTATGTATATATATATATATATATATATATATATATATATATATTATATATATATATATGCACTAAAATCACAAAATAAGACGTGATCTTATTAATAAGCAAACAACCACAGGGAAAAGGAAACAGAAAGTCCGAGCGCTTTCGTGATATATTCACATTATCAAGGAGGAACAGAAAATATATTTTCTGTTCCTCCTTGATAATGTGAATATATCACGAAAGCGCTCGGACTTTCTGTTTCCTTTTCCCTGTGGTTGTTTGTTTATATATATAACATATATATACATTTATACATACGTATATATATATATTATATATACATATATATATATAATTATATATATATATATATATAACATATATATATACATATACATATGTATATATACATATATATATATAGACATATATATATATATATATATATACATATATAATAATATATATATATATATATATATATATATATATATATATGTATACATATATATATACATATGTATATATATATATATACATATATATATATCATATAATATATATATATATGTATATATCTACATATATATATATACACATATATATATATATACATATATATATATACGTGACCGGA
>JAJOZX010003246.1:205000-257500 GCA_023014485.1 Bathynomus jamesi
ATAACGCAGTACCGCAAAGGATCGCTGAAAGTACAGCAGTACCGCTACCGCATTCAAATTTCCCGCGGTACTTTCCGCGGTACCGACCAACACGGTAGTACCGCAGTACCGCAGTACCGCAAAAAAAACCGCAAGTGCCCAGCTCTGGACTCACTCACTCAAATAATAAAATAATAAATTAAAATATATATATATTACACTTCATATATATATATATATAATATATATATACAACCAAAAGAATTAAATGAGAAGTCTATATATACTTTTATATTATTTTTTATAGAAAGCAATTGAGGAATCGCAGTTCATTTGTTTTCGTACTTTCATGCTAGTATATTTAATTAATACTAGGCAGATAGTAAATAGAGAGCAAATAGGCTTCTTTAATGTTTCAATGTTCGAAATATCAGCCAGCAGCGTCAATACCTTCATGGTTGTGCTGCTTACTTTAATGTTTAAATGTTCAAAATGTCCGCCACTAGCATCAATACATTCTTGACAACGGCGCGCAACAGATCGGCATACTGTTCGGATTGTTCGGAGTGGAATGTTGGCACAGACTATTTCAATTTCGTGTCTCAAGGTCTGTAGTGTCCTTGGTTTTTCAGCATACACACTGTTCTAGGAAAACAAACACTGAGAAAATTTCTAACGTCATTGTGGTAATGTGGTGGCGCGCCATCCTGTTGAAAGTAACACTCTTCTTTCAAAAAAAAGAGCTCTGATTGAAGGTACAATGTTGTCTTGCAGCATTGATAAGTAAGCAGCACCTGTGACAGTGTCCTCAAAGAAAAATGGCCCTATCAGTCCTCTGGAAGACAGACCACACCACACTGACACTCCTGGTTGATTAAGTGCTCGTTCTTCCGTTACGTTTGGATTTTCGGTGGCCCAGTACACACAGTTGTGTCGATTGTTAGTACCATTAAGTTTAAAAGTGGCTTCATGGGACCAAACAATGAAATCAGGAAAAGATTGTTTTTCATCACACATGTGCAAAAACCACTCGCAAAATTCTTTTCGACGATCTGGATCGTCCTCATTCATTGCATGGAGCAGTCTAGGTATGTACGGTTTCCACTTTTTACGTCGCAAAATGCGATGAACGCTGGATTTAGAAACACCAGTCTCACGAGAACATTGCCTTGTAGACTTATTTGGAGAATTTGTGAAGGCCTGTAACACGGTCTCAACACTTTCATTGTCAGTTGAAGTGCGACGTCTTCCAGATCGGCCTTCGTTGACGTTTTGCACTGTTCCGTCAGTCTCAAACTTATCACGTAATCTTGTAATTGTTACCCGTGATGGTGGTAATGTTCCAAACTCATTTCTCCAATGTCTCTGTACCTCAGCCACATTCTCCGTCTTCCAGTAGTGCTTCAGAATCCACTTACGTTGCTCAAACGATAATTGCAATGCCGCCATTTCCTGTAACAAGGGACACTACTGTTATTTAAGTACAATACATAGACTGACCATATTTCCTTCAGACAAAAACGGGACATTGGGATGGCAAAAAAGGGACGGGGGTTATGTAATATTCTGTATTCATGAAAAAGTAAGTACATAAACCGGGACAAAATTGACATTTTTATTAAAACGACGGGACGGCCAGGAAATATAAAAAAACGGTACTGTCCCGTTCAAAACGGTACGTATGGTCAGCCTAACAATACACCATTGCTATACTACTATACTACTAGTACTAAGTACTATAAAATATACTAATACATCAGCGCATATTACTATCATCTAATGTGTGCATGTTGATATATATATATATATATATATATATATTATATATATATATATATATATGTTAATATGATTTGTAAACATTTTATTGGGACACCCGGTATATAGATATGTGTGTGTATATATATATATATATATATATATATATAACCAAAGTAAAACTATAACAAACTCCCCCAAAAATGTCTATTTACTTTTGTCGGTGAGAAAGAGTATAACTCGCAGCACCTGATTGTCGACCAAAATGGTAACATTGGAATTCGGATTTGACCCAAATTCGTCTCAAAAACCTGTTTCCGCCACCGCTCACACCAACTATTGTTCCAGTCATTATTTTATTAATGAAGTAAAAACTGAATTTAAATTCTATTTATACAGAGAGAGAGAGAGAGAGAGAGAGAGAGAGAGAGAGAGAGAGAGAGAGAGAGAGAGAGAAAGTCGATAAACTGAAGAAGGCACACACACACACATACACACACACACACACTATTGATTTTATTTCGATCAGAAATCAACTTAAAGGTTTAAAGGTTTTGGCTCGCTCGTGCTATATAATATTTTCGTCTTGAAGAAACGCATGTCGTGAACCTGAATACAAAGGTAGAAGTTTCACCGAGCAGTCAACCCAGTGATTGCCATATCATTATTATTACGTGCTGTTATTTCAAGAAAGTCAAACTTACTGCGCCTCCTCTCAAGTTGGCCTGGTGAAGTAGTGAGTTGGCTTCTTTTGCTCTCCACCTCACATAGGTACACCCGGCTCATCGGGGTTTGTATGTACCAGGTGTCTAATCTTCTTTACTATTCCATGGAATTTTAGTTCTTACCTTTTTTCCGTACCGTAACAGTTGAAATTTCTCAATGTTAAACTTCATATAAAAACCAAGCGACTTCTAAAACTTACTACATTATTATCCCTGTCCCATCCTTCATGCATTAAAAAAGTTCTACTTCCTTTATTAGTAACCTTCGATTCGCATCCCCCCCTGAATTGTTCATTCTGACGAAGGTCAAGCTTGTTTTTGTTTTACTCTGCCTTAGACCTACAATTTAACGTGGAATCCGAAACACCAGCAACAGAGCGTCTTAACCACTAGGTCACCCAGCGTAACCATTTTTTCACCAACCAATTGTGCGGAAGGATGATCGTTTACCGCGCGACGGCGGCCGTCACCGGGTCTTCAGCCCGGATGAACTCTGAAACTATTCTTTTTATTGTACTTCATTTTGTACAAAAATGACTAAATCCTGGCAACATATATATATATATATATATATATATATATTTTCCAAATGGAGTATAACGCACTCAACCTTCCACCCTCATTTGTGCATAAAAAGATACTATAATTTAATGTTATTGATTTTAATTCGATTTCACTGGTAAAATTATGATCTGTAAAATCTGGAAACTTAAATGATTTTCTGCAGAGCTTCTTGGAGGGCAGACCGTGCCAACGCTGGACAAGAGATGTAACACACACACACACACACACACACACACACACACACTTCGGAAGTATTCAACAAGTGGAACTGACTGGAATTGGAATTGATTAAAATTAAAATTACTATTGCAAGTGAAGGTAAAACTGAATTTAAAAACTCTATTATATATATATATATCAAAGCTGTTGACTTCTCCTTAGGGAAACGGAGCTTACAGATGAACAGAAGGACCAACACAACGGCAAACATTTTCATTTATTTTTTGTACTTCAGACGTTTCGACAAATCTTTTGTCATCATCAGTGAATTAAGTCTTAAAACCTTAAAACAAAAGTAAAAAGTGAAAATTACATCAATACAATATTATAACCATTAAAATTAAAACCTTAAAGCAAAATGAAAATTGCATCAATACAAAATTAAAATAATTTAAATTTCATCACTATAAAAATTAAAATCAAATTAAATTACCTCAATAGGTAAATACACAATGTTTACATCCACCTCCATACTTGGCAAAGCCTGAGAGAACACTGGATGGTCAGAGGATTAGAAAGGATATGTCTATGAGAATCGGTTGGTTAGTTAGAAGAGCTGTAATTTGTAGGATGAGCTATTATTGTTAATGGAGGGTTTGTTTCTATAGATGTACAAAGATTCTAAAATTCGGAGTTCTGTGAGGTTATTGGATCTAGTTAAAATTTCAAACTGAGTTTTGTGAAGGGGATGGTGTTTTCATTACTATGGTTTCTAATTGCGGATTGTGGAGGGCTACTGAGGGGACGGTTGGTACGGACTGACAAGCCCAAATGTTGAGAAAGGCGCATCTCCAGTTGGAGTTGAGTGCTGCCAATATACGCAGCCTTACAGCTGTCGCACGTGTATTTGTAAACAACATTGGGGCATACAGTTTTTGGGAATTCATCTTTGAACTTTAAAAAATTTGATAATTTAAGTGGGTTGACGAAGGCGAATCTAAAATTTATTTGGGGATAACTAGACTTGAGCAGTTTGGACAATTCACCTCGAATACGCAATGATAAATAACCATAAAAAGGTAATTTAATATATCTGGTTTCTTTTTGTACTGTAGTTATGGGGAGTTTAGTATTAAAAGTGTTATTTAAAAATTTCTTTAATTGGTTATCGAATAGATTAGAAGGGTAGTAATTGTTAATAAAGTACTGTTTTAAAAATTTAAATTCTTCGTTTAACGAAAAGTAATCCGAACAAATACGGTAACTTCTTGTTAATAATGTTACTATAGCACTAATCTTATATTTATAAAATATACAGCTTAAATAATTGGTTCCCAAGCCAGTAAAAGTTTGTTTTCGAAATAGTGAAGTTTGGAACTTATTATGAGCCCGTTTAACTAAAACATCCAGGAAAGGTAAACTATTATTTGTTTCGTTTTCACATGTGTACTTAATATTACTATGTTGTTTATTAAGATAATCAAGAAAATGTTTTACGTGTGAAGGATGGTTAAATATTAAGAAAGTGTCATCCACGTATCTTCTGTAATATATGGGTTTAAAACTACTAGGACAACTTTTCAACCAAATTTCTTCGTAATGGCAAAGAAATGCATTTGCTAGTGTTGGGCTTAACGGGGAACCCATAGCTACCCCATCAATTTGGCTGTAAAGGTTGCTATTAAATAAGAAAAGATTATCAAAACACACTATTTCGAGAAGGTTTTTAAATTGAGTCTGAGTGAGGCCATTAATAAGAGTATTATCAGTAGTGAATAACTTATTTAGTATGATATTTAATGTTTCTTTTAACGATACATTAGTAAACAATGACGAGACATCAAAACTGGCCATAGTAAGAGAATCGGCATGATTGATCTCTTTTATCTCTTTAGCAAAATCAAACGAGTTGTTAATAGAATAATCATTAAAGGTGAGTTTTGAAAGCAAGGGAACAAAGAATTTGGCTAAATTATAATTGAATGTACCACAGGCCGAAAGAATAGGTCTTAGTGGGAAATTTGGCTTATGGACTTTAGGTAAACCATATAGAATTCCTGGATTAGAACCAGAAGCAAATAAAAAATTGTATGTATTGTCAGCAATAATATTACTATTTTTTAATTTACGCAAACACCTATTAAGTTTATCTTCGAGTTTTAGTAATTTAGACAGAACATTCTCTTTTACCCTTTTAAATTTAGACGTATCCGACAAAATTGTCTCCATTCTATTTATGTAAACTGTTGAATCAATCAGCACTACTCCTTTACCCTTATCCGGTTTTGTAATGATGACAGAGTTATCCTTTTTCAAATTATTAAGAATTTTAAAATCTTGCTTATTAAAAAAGAGACGAGAAAACACCTTATGGGGTTTAAAATTATAAAAATTCTTAAAAGATATGCTCTCCACTTGTTTTACCAAGTTATGAAACGAGAAATTTGGTCGGATCTCACAATTCTTAATATTCATGAGAAGATTTTCAAACCCAGAGAAAAATTTATAAAAATTTAGTTTATAATGAGGTAGATCAAAATTTAAGCCTAACGACAATATTTCTTTCTCTCTAATACTTAAAACTCTATTAGAGAAATTAAAAATAAAATTATCTGGATTATTAAAAAACGACTGAGTGATTCCCAATTTTTCCAATATGGCAGCATGTATCCTTTTATGTCTATTGACAATTTTATCACAGCAAGTTTGAAATTTAGTAACTAAACACTGATAATCAATATAAGACACCCTAGATTTTAAACCAAACAGAGAATTCTTATATTTCAGCTTCAGAAAACTCACTGTTTTAGTTTTCGATTGAAGCTCCAAATTTAATAATTTATGTTGCCATGATTTATATAGTTTGGAGTTATGGAGGCGTTTATTATAGAGTTTAAATCTAAGGAAATTAGGCACAATATTATAACTTTTGCAGAAGATACGTGGATGACACTTTCTTAATATTTAACCATCCTTCACACGTAAAACTTTTTCTTGATTATCTTAATAAACAACATAATAATATTAAGTACACATGTGAAAACGAAACAAATAATAGTTTACCTTTCCTGGATGTTTTAGTTAAACGGGCTCATAATAAGTTCCAAACTTCACTATTTCGAAAACAAACTTTTACTGGCTTGGGAACCAATTATTTAAGCTGTATTTTATAAATATAAGATTAGTGCTATAGTAACATTATTAACAAGAAGTTACCGTATTTGTTCGGATTACTTTTCGTTAAACGAAGAATTTAAATTTTTAAAACAGTACTTTATTAACAAATTCCCCAAAACTGTATGCCCCAATGTTGTTTACAAATACACGTGCGACAGCTGTAAGGCTGCGTATATTGGCAGCACCCAACTCCAACTGGAGGTGCGCCTTTCTCAACATTTGGGCTTGTCAGTCCGTACCAACCGTCCCCTCAGTAGCCCTCCACAATCCGCAATTAGAAACCATAGTAATGAAAACAACCATCCCCTTCACAAAACTCAGTTTGAAATTTTAACTAGATCCAATAACCTCACAGAACTCCGAATTTTAGAATCTTTGTACATCTATAGAAACAAACCCTCCATTAACAATAATAGCTCATCCTACAAATTACAGCTCTTCTAACTAACCAACCGATTCTCATAGACATATCCTTTCTAATCCTCTGACCATCCAGTGTTCTCTCAGGCTTTGCCAAGTATGGAGGTGGATGTAAACATTGTGTATTTACCTATTGAGGTAATTTAATTTGATTTTAATTTTTATAGTGATGAAATTTAAATTATTTTAATTTTGTATTGATGCAATTTTCATTTTGCTTTAAGGTTTTAATTTTAATGGTTAATATTGTATTGATGTAATTTTCACTTTTTACTTTTGTTTTAAGGTTTTAAGACTTAATTCACTGATGATGACAAAAGATTTGTCGAAACGTCTGAAGTACAAAAAATAAATGAAAATGTTTGCAGTTGTGTTGGTCCTTCTGTTCATATATGTATATATATATATATATATATATATATATATATATATATATATATATATATATATATACACACACCGTATTTGACGGCTTATAAGACGCACGGGCATTTAAGTCGCACCCACATTTTAGCAGGGAATATTTAGGAAAAAAACTTTTGAGTGTAGTTAAGGATTTAATGTTTACTCCTACTAATATGGAACATGAGCATGAGATCAGCATGGCAGAAGTCATTCACATTCGCAATATCTTACATCATCATCATCAGTAATTATAAATCCAGCTTTAATATTTACAATAATTCCTTTTTTATTTAATTAAAAGAGATAATAATGTAATAATAATGATGTAATAATAATAATAATAATAATAATAGTGTTTAAGTAAACAATAACCTATTTTTAATTCTGAAGTTGGGCAAGGCAGAATTTAGCCTACCGAAGACAGCTACTGGGGGATTCACTAGCATACGGGAGACCGCAACTTCACATGTAGGACGCGGGGTGATTTTTTGAGCCATTTTTCAGGGAAAAAAGTACTTCTTATATGCCGTGAAATACGGTGTGTGTGTAGCTATATATATATATATATATATATATATATATATATATATATAATATATATAGGGACTAGTATGTTTCATTGACTGCTCTCGATTTTCCTACGAAATTGCAAACAAGGGCAGTCGATGACCCTAATTTTGTTTCTGCAATTGGTTTTCTTGAGAAATGATAAAGAAAAATGTTATTGGATATTGAATAAATTTATTTACTGAAACGACGCAATACAATCCAACATCTTTTTTAATAAGTCCGAGCTGGTGTGGCGCTTACGCCATACAAATTCACAAATTCATCGTCAGGCACATTTTGCCATAGCCATTTCAAATTAATACAAACATCACTCATTGTTCTGCATAAAAAATGACAAGAATTAGTGCGATATCTTGCAAAAAACAATAGTATAAGAAACTCGATTAGGTCAGGTTAGATTTCTCAAGAAAACCGATTGCAGAAACAAAATCAGGGTCATCGACTGCTCTTGTTTGCAATTTTGCAGGAAAATCGAGAGCAGTCCATGAAACATACTAGGTCATATATACAGCGTGTCCCAAAGAAATGTATACTCACTTTGTTCGATAATACCAGCTATGAGGATAATAAATATATTACTTTTTATATGTTTTTAATAATAAAAAATTTTCTCCTGAATCTAAATATGTAATTATTTTTATTAAAAATTGAAGAACAAAAAAGTTACAGATGTTTAAATTATAATTATTATTTTCGAGACTTCATGTGCGATATTTTCTAATATTTTAACCGACTGTTTTGAGATACTTATGTTTAGTGTTGATATTGAAGCATAAATGTTGTAATTATTAGTTAATTCAAAAAATTTACAAATTCCATGGTTAAATGACACTTTATCTAAGATGTTCGACGTCTTCCAGAACGTTGTTTTGTAAGTTTGCACAGTGCCGTCGGTTTCAAACTTATCTCGTATACGTGCAAAAATATTAGAAAATATCGCACATGAAGTCGAAAATAATAATTATAATTTAAACATCTGTAACTTTTTTGTTCTTCAATTTTAATAAAAATAATTACATATTTAGATTCAGGAGAAAATTTTTATTATTAAAAACATATAAAAAGTAATATATTTATTATCCTCATAGCTGGTATTATCGAACAAAGTGGGTATACATTTCTTTGGGACACGCTGTATATATATATATATATATATATATATATATATATATATATATAGAGAGAGAGAGAAAGAGAGAGAGAGAGAGAGAGATAAGAATACACGCGGTGTTAATGAACTCTGGGTTAATATGTTTTAAATGACATGGGCTGGACCTGTAAATCAAAATAACTTTTTATGAGGTAGTTTTAGTCGCTTTATTCAAATTTGTCACTCATTTTGTGTGCAAACTATTGTAGATAATAATAATAATAATAATAAATATATATATATATATATATATATCTTTAGTGTATTTGTAGTCGGGGGTGGTATGACGTCATGTTACTCTGCGACTTAATTAGTTTGTTGGTTTCTGTTCTGGCTATTTTTTTTCTAATTGGATTCAGTTTGGTGGTGTTTGTGATAGAATTATGGCGTGCCGTTCGTGTGGTTTTGACTTTGAGAACTTGATTCGTCATGTGCCCTAGATGATTAATTAAATGATCAATTGAATGCCTGGCTAGGTTAATTGAATGCCCGGTTAGGTCAACTGTACGCCCTTGATGATTGGTTAGGTTAAGTCTTGATATTTTCGTTAGTTTAAACGAAAATGACGAGAGCAAACTTTTCTGGTTAATTTTGAGGTGTTTTGCACGTTTCCTGTGGTAATGTGTCGTTTACGAGATCTCGCTTTTCGAATATGACCTTCATTTCTTGTGCAAATGAACAGAAATACAGATGTCATTGCATGGCCCAAACAGAGCACACCAAAATACACTAGAAAAATGTATTTTTGATTTCAACTTCATGCCATGTCAATTGCGACATAATTACCAAACTCTGAAACTATGCTTTTTGTTATACTTCATTTTCTACAAAAATTACTAAAACCTCGTTTAAGCTCCATATTTCTTATATTGTCATTTTTTGAGTGTATACATATATACTTCGTTCGACTAGTATAGTTCTTGTACTATTATTATAAGCGAGGAGACAGCGGGTTGAATGTTATGCAGATCATTTGCACGTGTCTACTGTCCCCATGCATATCAAACTATAGGTTCACTTGGAACACACACACACACACACACACACACACAAAGGAGAAAATGAAACGTTATTTGAAACATGAATTATTTAATGATCGTCAACAAGTAATTAAAGCATGGCATATATTCAAATACACACAATAAAAAAATAAACATATCTTTACGCTAGAACGTTTTTAAGTGACTGCACTTTCAATCCCCTTATAAAGGAAGCAGAATTTGTTAAATACTACCACGGAATACGTGTTCCAAAAGGCGTTCTTCAAGCTATGAACCAAATCTGAGAAAACATTTGTCGCTTAACCATTTCTTCCAAGAAGGTCTTCAATTAATACCAAATTAGTACGAAAGCGCTCTCGATAGTAATTACAGTAAACTGCAAAACATCGCGATGTAAAAATGCATTCAGTAAAGTTTTCAGATAGTCACTATTTCTGTCACATATACTCCTCTTATTGTAAGTAATTGACTGATTTTAGTATGAAATGCAAATAGTGTAGAGGAACCGTTCACAACTTCTGAAGGTAGCCTGTTCCACGTGTCAGAGATCTTATAGATAAAGTAATTCCCACACACACTAGTGCTAAACCGTTTCAAATCCAACTTCCAACCATTGTTGCGAGTTGAGTTATCATTTAAACTAAACATGCTTCTAAAATCGACATCGTTGAACCCGTGTAAGGGCTTGAAAACCTCGATGAGTTGACCGACCGCGGAGCCTCCGAGGTTGCAGCGAAAACAAATTCAGGGCGCGTAAGCGCCGATTGCAGCCCATATGCCCAACGGAAGGAAATAACTTTGTGGCCCTCGCCTGGAACTGCTCCAGCCTGTTAATGTCTTTCCTGATGGTGGGCGACCAGAACTGCACAGCATACAACAGGTGCGGCCGAACTATGGAATTGTGCAGAGAGAGCACAATCTCCTTGTTTCCGAAATCGAATTTGCCTCCTGATATAAGCTAACAAGCTTCTGGGCTTTCTTTTCCACCTCTACGCACTGTTTGGTAAACTTGAGGTTGATACTAATTAGCACACCCAAGTCCTTTTCCAAATCAGTGGCATCGATATTATTCCCCAACGCGGAGTAGTCCGACTTGGGAGTGGCGAAACCAATGTGCATGACCTTGCATTTACCCAAGTTAAACGGCATTTGCCATTTTTCGGACCACTCTCCTATCCTACGTAAGTCCGCAGAGAGAGAGAGAGAGAAAGAGAGAGAGAAGCGTGTAGTACCTGATATCCGGACAATGAATGCGCTTGATTCGGGTATCCGGTAATGGGCACGCAGTTTGGATGCCAAATTGCAGTTAATTTATTGTTTCATTTATGAAGTTTCGGAATATTACTCGGTTTAATTACTTGCGGCGCGCACACACATACACACAAATAATGTTGCAAAAACACCGTGTGTTTTGGGGCGTATGGGCGAAAGATGTTTAACTTTTCTTACTTCCACTTAAACTACGAGTGCATCGATGATTATATATATATATATACTGTATTAGTAAAGTTTTTGACACGTATCTCAAGAGATTAAGTCAAAGATAGATGAAAACTTTCGCTAATTTTCACAAAACCCGTTCCCCTCATACACACATACACACACATTCGGGGTGCGAGTACCAAATACATAAGACACCCTCTAAGTTTCTCCACTCAGAGTTGAATGTCATACTTCGCCTCCTTCCTTGAAGAACGTCCTCAGTGACTCGCTAGATCTCATCATGTAGTAGTGACATCGCAACAAACCGCAATGGCCTGATGTCATTCATTTAACTTTATTTAAACATCAATTTCCTCGCGCGTTATTATAATATTCAAGTAATTATTCAAGTGCACATTTATAACATTTCAAGTTTCATTCATCCTGCGAACATGCATCCAGCTTGTATTCAAGCAAATGTAATTTTTTGTTACATTTAAATCACATAACTGCTATGAAACTTTCTTCTTTTGTTTTGTTAAATAAATGAAAACCCAACGAAGTCTTTTATTACTTTCGTTATTGACAATCAATTGACGTGATCTGAAAAGACCTGATGATCTGAAAAGACCTGATGACCTCGAGACAAGCTATCATTAACTTAATTAACATTATTATAGTACAAAGTTAAAACTACAGATTTAAGGAAATGAAGAACTGATCTGGTCGGAGTGAGAATTAGAAACAGAAAGGCTGTGTGTATATATATATATTCTGTATAGGTATTAACATTACAGTCAAACTTGAAATTTATTGTAATATATAAAAATGCTTTGTTAATTAACCATATACAGTATATAGTCATAAATGCCCACATGGAGGGACAATGGACTCCAATTGACCAGGGAAATATTCTTCACAATACATAGGGCCTACATTCATTTTATACGCTACACAATCTCTTCAAAATTCATATTAAAAAAAAAGACATTGTATTGTGAACCTCGGAGACCTTGATTGTGGTTGTCTCCTTCTTATATAGTGGGACATTTTTACGGGCACTTGTTCTTGACCCCTCCTTACTGCATAAAAACAAAATTTGGTCAAACATTTGTGTAAATTTTCGTCCGTGACCACTTTTACTCAGTAGGTCGAACAGGTTACATATTTTATATTTTCAACTTTTTAATCACTTTCCCTTGTGTTAAGGTAGTTGGGGAGGGGGGATCTATAAGAAAGTTTAGAGAAACCTTTTTCTTTACCGTATACAATGATTATTTTTTTAATTTCAACCGCGTTAGGATTTTAATTAAAACAACTCGAAGTCAAATAAGTCGTCCTTTGGCTTCCTCATCCCTTACACGTTTGGTTAGATTAAGTTAACCCAACACAACATAACCCAACTTCAAAAAAAGGTAAAACTCAAAAGTAGGTCGTATAAGAAAGTCCGACTTGTTTACAAAGTTCGATTTAATTGGTAAAAAATGTGACTTACTATTGGCGCTACTTGGGAATATAATAAAAGATACCAAGAACTAATAACCTCGTTAAACTTGTTGCTGTTTCATGCATTGATCTCTTTTCACATGGAGATCAGGCTGGTGCCCCCGCCTCTAGGTCTGGCTTGGTGGTGGAGCGAGTTGTTTTCTTGCGCTCCCACCGTACATAGCCAGGTACACCCGGTTCATCTGGTACCGTCCCGAGTGAGGCATCTAGTCTTCTCTTGATGACTTCAACTTTTACCCCTAAAACGTTTCTGAGGTCCTCTGGAAGCTAGTTGAAAAGTCTTGGCCCCCTAACAACCAAATTATTTTTCTTCAGTATTGAGGAAGTCCCTTGTCGGCCTTTAATTTGGAAACACTACACAGTCTGCCTTTCCTCTTTTTCAGTGTTGTTTAAATGGTAATTGAGTTTAGTTTTAGGTTTGGTACCAGTTTTTCGATGATTTTCCATATGTAGATTATAGTATACCTCCCTCTCCTTCTTTCCAGGGTGTACAGATTTAGTTTACGCAGTCTTTCTCAGTAGTTGAGTTCTTTGCAGCCATCAGTCTTTGCTGTGAAATGCCTTTGCGTTTCTTCTAGTTTATTAGGTTCTTCCTTTTTATATGGAACGTCAAAACTGAGCAGTATTCAAGTTCTGGTATAATCAGTTTTTAGCAGGGGAATCATTAATGTCCTGTCCCTTCTTTTGAACATTCTTCGTACCTGTCCCGCGACTCTTTTTGCTTTATTTATCACTATCTGATTTTGTGTTTCGAATTTCGTATCATCGGTCATTATTACCCCCAGATCGATCGCTTTCGTGCTTCTCTGAATTTCCTGTCTATCTGAAGCATGATATGCAATCTTTTTAAGTTCCTTTTTCTACCATATCTCAAGAGCTGAAATTTCTCGGTGTTAAATGACATTTTGTTGTCTTCTGACCATTTGTATATTTTGTTCGTGTCCCTCTGCAAGGCCTCCACTTCATTTACATCGCTGATTTTTCTGCTGATCTTTGTATCATCTGCAAAGGATGTTACTATACTGTTGCTGTTTATTCTGCTGTCTATGTCTGTTAGCATGATAATAAACAGGAGTGGGGCCATTACTCTCCCTTGTGGTACTGAGCTGTGTACTTCCGATTCTGATGATGATATAGGCCACCTTGAATTTTGACGACCTGTAGACGTTCTCTGAGGAAGGTGTCGATCCATTTTCCCACTTTGCCTGTTGTTATTCCCATATATTTCATCTTATGTGCTATTATATCGTGTTCACATTTATCGAAAGCTTTAGCAAAATCTGTGTATATGACATCGTAGTTGTCATTGCCTTCCAGTACATCTAGGATATTGTTGTAGTGTTCTATTAGTTGTGATAGGCAAGATCTACCTGATCGGAATCCGTGCTGATTTTCGTGGAATCTTTCCAGTGTCTCCAAGAAATCATAAACTTTCTCGCTAACTATTCTTTCAAATATTTTGGTGAGGTGGGACGTCAATATCACTAGTCTATAGTTCTTTGCTTGAGATCTGTCCTTCCTTTATATATAGGGACAATGTTTGCTCTTTTCAAGATGCTCGGTATTTCCCCGGTGTCTAGGGATCTTCTCCATATCCAGTATAAAGGTGTAGCTATTTCATTTTTACAGTTTTTAATCAATAATGCATTCCAACGGTACGGATCTGCAGCTGAATGTGGTTTCATTTGTCCTATAGCTCTCGCTACATCTGGGGTAAAATCAAAGTCTGTTATACACTCTCCTTGCAATTTCTCTTCAAAGAATGCATCTATGTCAGGTATCGCTTTGTCACTTTTTGGGGTACTGAAAACTGATTCATACTGGCTTCTCAATTTTTCAGATATTTCTTTTGGATCGTCGGTTAGTTCATTATCTCTCTTCCTTAAGGGCCCAACAGCGGATCGCGTTTTTTATTTCCTTTTCGCATAACAATAAAAGTATTTTGGATTTTCCCTTATATATATATATATATTAGTTCTTGGTATCTTTTATTATATTCCCAAGTAGTGCCAATAGTAAGTCACATTTTTTAGCAATTAAATCGAACTTTGTAAACAAGTCAGATTTTCTTGTACGACCTACTTTTGAGTTTTACCTTTTTTTGAAGTTGGGTTATGTTGTGTGGGTTAATTTAATCTAACCTGACGTGTAAGGGATGAGGAAGCCAAAGAACGACTTATATGATTTCGAGTTGTTTTAATTAAAATCCTAACGCGGTTGAAATTAAAAAAATAATCATTGTATACGGTAAAGAAAAAGGTTTCTCTAAACTTTCTTATAGACCCCCCCCTCTCCAACTACCTTAACACAAGGGAAAGTGATTAAAAAGTTGAAAATATAAAATATGTAACCTGTTCGACCTACTGGGTAAAAATGGTCACGGACGAAAATTTACACAAATGTTTAACCAAATTTTGTTTTTATGCAGTAAGGAGGGGACAAGAACAAGTGCCCGTAAAAATGTCCCACTATATAAGAAGGAGACAACCACAATCAAGGTCTCCGAGGTTCACAACACAGTCTTTTTTTTTTAATATGAATTTTGAAGAGATTGTGTAGCGTATAAAATGAATGTAGGCCCTATGTATAGTGAAGAATATTTCCCTGGTCAATTGGAGTCCATTGTCCCTCCATGTGGGCATTTATGACTATATACTGTATATGGTTAATTAACAAAGCATTTTTATATATTACAATAAATTTCAAGTTTGACTGTAATGTTAATACCTATACAGAATATATATATATATATATATATATATATATATATATATATATATATATATATATATATATGCGATTTGATAAAGCCCCATGCAAAGAAATCTAAAGGGGTTAAATCTGGTGATCTCGCTGGCCAAGGTCTGTTGCTTCCGCGTCCGATCCAGCGATTTGGAAAACGTCCATTTAGATAATCCTGAACAATTTTGGCATAGTGACAAGGAGCACCATCATGTTGATAGACGACGGTACTAACAATCCCATCCCCGTCGTCTATCAACATGATGGTGCTCCTTGTCACTATGCCAAAATTGTTCAGGATTATCTAAATGGACGTTTTCCAAATCGCTGGATCGGACGCGGAAGCAACAGACCTTGGCCAGCGAGATCACCAGATTTAACCCCTTTAGATTTCTTTGCATGGGGCTTTATCAAATCGCACGTCTATCAGACGAAGATTACGAGTCTTGAAAACTTACGTACACGTATACGAACTGCTGCAGATAACATAACCCCACAAATGCTCCAGAATGTGTTTAGAAATGCTGCGGAACGATTTGAGCTGTGCAGGGATACTGATGGGCGTCACGTCGAATCCTACTCTTAATTATTTAATAAATATTACCACTTTATCATTTTATGATTGAGTTCCATATAATTTCCAAGTGCTTCACAAAAATAGATCCTGACTTTATGCAGTGGTGTAGTCCGGGGTTAACGCAAGGTAACGGCTTTACCCCACTGGTTTTATTTTACTTTTAGCGTTACCCTACTGGTTTTATTTTACTTTTAGCGTTACCCTATAGCGTTACCATACTGGTTTTATTTTACTTTTAGCGTTACCCTACTGCGTTACCCCACTGAAGAAATTACGACTACACCACTGATCATCAGGTCTTTTCAGATCACGTCAAGTGATTGTCAATAACGAAAGTGATAAAAGGCTTCGTTGGGTTTTCATTTATTTGACAAAACAAAAGAAAGTTTCATAGCAGTTATGTGATTTAAGTGTGACAAAAACTTACATTTGCTTGAATACAAGCTGGATGCATGTTCGCGAGGAAATTGATGTTTAAATAAAGTTAAATGAATGACATCAGGCCATTGCGGTTTGTTGCGATGTCACTACTACATGATGAGATCTAGCGAGTCACTGAGGACGTTCTTCAAGGAAGGAGGCGAAGTATGACATTCAACTCTGAGTGGAGAAACTTAGAGGGTGTCTTATGTATTTGGTACTCACACCCCGAATGTGTGTGTGTGTCTGTATGAGGGGAACGGGTTTTTGTGAAAATTAGCGAAAATTTTCATCTATCTTTGACTTAATCTCTTGAGATACATATGGGCTACAGTCGGCGCTTACGCGCCCTGAATTTGTTTTCGCTGCAATCTCGGAGGCTGCGCGGTCGGTCAACTCATCGAGATTTTCAAGCTCTTACACGGGTTCAACGATGTCGATTTTAGAAGCATGTTTAATTTAAATGATAACTCAACTCGCAACAATGGTTGGAAGTTGGATTTGAAACGGTTTAGCACTAAGGTGTGTGGGAATTACTTTATCTATAAGATCTCTGACACGTGGAACAGGCTAACTTCAGAAGTTGTGAACAGTTCCTCTATACTATTTGCATTTCATACTAAAATCAGTCAATTACTTACAATAAGAGGAGTATTTTTACTAATAGTAGAGAAGTATATGTGACAGAAATAGTGACCATTTGAAAACTTTACTGAATGCATTCTTACATCGCGATGGTTTTGCAGTTTACTGTAATTACTATCGAGAGCGCTTTCGTACTAATTTGGTATTAAGTTAATTGAAGACCTTCTAGGAAGAAATGGCTAAGCGACAAATGTTTTCTCAGATTTGGTTCATAGCTTGAAGAACGCTTTTTGGAACACGTATTCCGTGGTAGTATTTAATAAATCTGCTTCCTTTATAAGGAGATTGAAAGTACAGTCACTTAAAAAGTTCTAGCGTAAAGATATGTTTATGTTTTATGTGTATTCGAATATATGCCATGCTTTAATTACTTGTCGACGATCATTAAATAATTCATGTTTCAAATAACGTTTCATTTTCTCCTGTGTGTGTGTGTGTGTGTGTGTTCCAAGTGAACCTATAGTTTGATATGCATGGGGACAGTAGACACGTGCAAATGATCTGCATAACATTCAACCCGCTGTCTCCTCGCTTATAATAATAGTACGACAACTACACAAGTTGAACGATGTATATATATATATATATATATAATCAAAAAATTAATAATAAAAGAAATACGCAGTTTAAACGAGGAATATATATATATATAGATATATATATATATATATAGTTATATTTTAGTCATTTTTTTACCAAATTAAGTATAATAAAGAGAATAGTTTCAGAGTTCATTGACACCGCGTGTATTCTTATCTCGTGATCTCTCTCTCTCTGTATATATATATATATATATATATATATATATATATATATATATATATATATATATATATATATAATAATAGAATTTTAAAGTCAGTTTTACCTTCACTTGCAATAGTAATTTTAATTTGAATCAATTCCAATTCCAGTCGCTCCAGTTGTTGATTACTTCCAAAGTGTGTGTGTGTGTGTGTGTGTGTGTATTACATCTCTCGTCCAGCGTTGGCACCGTCTGCCGTCCAAGAAGCTCTGCAGAAAATCATTTAAGTTCTCAGGCAACATATATATATATATATATATATTTTTTTTTTTTCAAAATGGGGTATAACGCACTCATCCTTGCCCCCTCATTCGTGCATAAAAAATATTATAATTTAATGTTATTGATTTTAATTAGATTTCACTGGTAAAAATTATATGTAAAATCTCGATTTAGTCAGTTTTGTACAAAATGAAGTATAATAAAAGAATAGTTTCAGAGTTCATCCGGGCTCGAGACCCGGTGACGGCCGCCGTCGCGCGGTAAACAATCATCCTTCTGCACAATTGGTTGATGGAAAAATGGGTACCCTGGGTGACCTAGTGGTATAAACGTTCTGTTGCTGGTGTTTCGGATTCCACGTTAAACTATAAGTCTAAGGCGGAGTAAAAAAACAAAGCTTGACCTTCGTCAGAATGAACAATTTGGGGTTATGCTAATCGAAGTTTACTAATAAAGTAATTAGAACTTTTTTAATGCGTGAAGGATGGGACAGGTTTAATAATGTAATAAGTTTTAGGAGAAGTCGCTTGGTTTTTATATGAAGTTTAACACTGAGAAATTTCAACTGTTACGGTACGGAAAATGGGTAGGAACTAAAATTCCATGCAATAGAAAAGAAGATTAGACGCCTGGTACATACGAACCCCGATGAGAGCCGGGTGTACCTATGTGAGGTGGAGAGTAAAAGAAGCCAACTCACTACTTCACCAGGCCAACTCGAGAGGAGGCACAGTAAGTTTGACTTTCTTGAAATCACAGCACATAATAATAATATGGCAATCGCTAGGTTGACTTCTAGGTGAAACTTCTACCTCTGTATTCATGTCCACGACATGCGTTTCTTCAAAAGGAAAAAATTGTATAACACGAGTGAAATCCTTTAAGTTGATTTCTGATCGAAATAAAATCAATAATGTGTGTGTGTGTGTGCCGTCTTCAGTTTATCGACTCTCTGTCTGTCTCTCTCTCTCTCTCTCTCTCTCTCTCTCTCTCTCTCTCTCTCTCTCTCTCTCTCTCTCTCTCTCTCTCTCTCTCTCTCTGTATAAATAGAATTTAAATTCAGTTTTTACTTCATTATTAAAATAATGACTGGAACAATATTTGGTGTGAGCGGTGGTAGAAACCGGTTTTTGAGATGAATTTGGGTCAAATCCGCATTCCATGTTGCCATTTTGGTCGACAATCAGGTGCTGCGAGTTATACTCTTTCTCACCGACAAAATTAATAGACACATTCGGGGGAGTTTATTATAATGTTTTACTTTGGTTTTATATATATATATATATATAATATATATATATATATATATATATATATATATATATATATATATATATATATATATATTAGGGTGATGCAAAAGTGGGGGAGTAAAATGTTTTTGTTTCAAATTTTTGAGATACCCTCTCATTTGGTTTAATTTGGTGGAAAAATGATCCTGGGGAAATGTCGGGTCAAAATTCGAATATTTGGAGGTCGCGCCCGCCATTTGAAAATTTGCTGATTTCCATGACACCCAGGAGGTACAGCAAGCGTCACGTTACTTTTTTTTTTAGTGGAAGTTCCCCACGAGGCCTATCATACCACCTTCCTCTTTTCCATTTGTTCATAAAACAGATACAATACAATAGATATTTATAATAGATACATATAATGGATATACTCGTAAATTTTACTGTTGCGTCAAAGATACGAGAGTTTTCTTAGTTTTGTCCGGAAGCTTCTTCCGATAATTTGATACAACTTGCAGTAGATATTGCTTCTGTTGTTCATCATTGGTAATTAATTTGTTATAATCTTCAATCAATTTCACTCCTCTTTCAGCAATATCATTAACAACTTTCATGTGATTCACTACGTTCTTTGCAACCCAATAACTCTCATCGAGAAGCCAATCTTCTACTGGTTTGCTCAAGAACGTTGAAGACAATCCGAGTATACTGAAGAAGGACTTTGTGTTAGCAGTTACAAAATCTTCAAGCTGCTTATTGTCAATAGTTTTGATGTCTATTTGTGTCTTCTTTGGAGGATCTGGCTCCGAAGATTTTGTAAGAGCCTCCTTCATTTTTCTTTGGTGTCAAAGCTGATTTTATCATCAAAGAAAGCCAATGCGATCAACTCTTCTGAGAGATACCACAAATGATTCTTGAATTTTTCTAAAGCAGCATTTGCTAGTTGTTCATTTGTGCTTTTGTAGCTGTGAAGATTCTTGAGAAGACTCAGATCATTTCGTGGAGCACTTGCTGCGCAGGGTGCTGAAAACCAATGCTTAATATAAATTGAAACAGAAAACCAACAAATTTCTTTTAGATTTCTTTCTTCTATTGCTGTTATTTTGAACTGACTTTTGAACATAAAGATTTTCATTGAATAAATGACTTTCGCCATCCAACGGGCTCTATGATAAGCCCCAGGCTTCCTGAATTTTATTCCAGTCGTTGGAGTACCGCCAAGCAAGATGATTGTCAGTTCCAATAACTCTCTGTAATCGTCGCGAGGTTGATCTTCATTGATTTTTCTTGCTGCAAAGTTGATGATTTCCTCTTTTTCCTTTTGTGAATAATTTTCTAATTTATCGTATGAAGTTAGATTAATCTTATTCCAGTTTGTTTTGAATCTTTTGAATAACTGAATGTCAGGGCCTGATGAAGCCTGTAATGCAGGGGATACCACTGCTTCCAACATGATTTCAAGGATATGGTGTCGACAAGGACACCACAACAAATCTTTCTCCATTTTCTGTTCAATTAGGACACAAGCTCCGTTTTTACGACCTGTGTTCGATGCAGTTGTATCGAAACACATGCCTTTTACCTTATCTATTAGATTCCAATCAATGATCGCCTGATGTACTGCATTTGCAGTATCCTTTCCTGTGCCATGATCTATATTTGGCACTCCAAGCAGTTGATCTTCTCCACTGCCAGAGATTAGGACTGGCAACCGATCAACAACCTCATTCCCGGTAATGTCTTCGAGGAGTTTGCCATCCCAATGAACAATCAAGGGTTTGTCAGCTTGAAATTCTTCTTTCAAGTTTTCACTGACTTCTTTCTTGATTTCTGTCTTGCCCTGCGAATCGATGAGTAGCTAACATTGTAATTCTCTGGATCTTTTCCAACATTTGCGATCGTTGGAATAATTATTAAAGAGGCTGATCGGTCGCTGATCTTAGCAACATCCAATGAGGAAAGCAGATTTTCATTCATAATCTTGAATTTTTTTCTTGGAAGGCCTCTTTTGGATGTTGAGGGCACTTCCAGATCTACTTCTTCTTCCGTAGATGCAGGTGAATCACTGCAGGAACTGCTGCTGCTTGCAAGAACAACTGTTTCATCAAATGCACTTGATTCATGTAACCTTTTCTTATCCATTTTATCATGTCTCTTCGCAGCTTCCTTTCGACGTTTTTCTTCATCCTTATCAATGCCATCATTTTACCCTTTCGACCTTCCCTTTGTAGCCGTAGAAACTCTCTATCTTCCTCAATAGTTATTAACTCGTTAGCATTTGCATGCGCAATATCAAAGAGTCCATCCAATTTTTCTTTCCATGTATTCTCTTTCTCTATTGAAAACTTCGATTTTTTTCCTTTGCTCTTCTTCAGCCCTTGCCACTCATCATACAGTTTATTTAATTTCTTCACAACATTACATTTCTGGGTTGTTGGTATTCCTGCTCTCTGCCACACTTCCAATACATCATTAACGGTTGAAGTTAATGCTTCTCTGACAGTTTCATTCTTGATATGTTTATAATTCATGAATAAGGAAATTACTTCTTTCTTTGATGGAAGCTTACTTTGATTCAATTTATCTATTTGTTGACCGATCAGCCAGATATCTGTTGAGCTTCTTGATCTCATTTTTGTCAAAATTAAGATAGAGGAAATAGAAGAGAAATTGAGGCGGAGAGACTCACTGATATAGCACCTCTCCTGGACACTGCCACAAGCACACTGCGATACCTATTTCCTTGAACGCTATTTGCTCATATACGCACCTACCACTCTGCCTGCAGCAAACCTGCACAAAACCTGCAACCTGCAACAAACCTGCAACAAAAATAAGAACAAATTCAAAAAATTTGATTTTACTCTAATTTTTTGTAATTTTCAAATTTTCAATTGGCGGGCGCGACCTCTGAATGTTATTTGTTTGACCTGGAATTTCTCACAGGGTGTTTTTGTGACAAATTGGAACAAATGAGGGGGTATCCCTAAAAATCCACGATGGTCATGATTTGTGCATCACCCTAATATATATATATATATATATATACATAAAGTGTGTACTCTTATTTTTGCTTGCATTTTCTTTTATTCTTAATCAAATATACTAGCATGAAAGTACGAAGAAACCAAATGAACTGCGATTCCTCAATTTCTTTCTATGTAAAATAATATAAAAGTATATATAAACTTCTCATTTAATTCTTTTGGTTGGATATATGAAGTGTACTGTTTATATATATACACACACAGAGATGCTTTCAAAGAAAGGATTGGCAAAAGTAAATAGACACTTTCGGAGAAGTTAATTAAAATGTTTATTGTTTTTTATATATATATATATATATATATATAAGGGAATGAACTCAGAATGGTTCCCTGAGGTGTTTTATGATACACACAGACGTGCATGGAACAAGGAACTCTTCTCGGAAAATTAAATCCACTATAGTCCTAGTAATCCGAATGTCCCAAAGCTGGATCCTATCTGCTTTGCATATAGCTGGTGAGGAAAGCTATATTTTTGGGACCTCTTTGCGAGTGACCCGTTGCCCGCGTCGGGCTAGCATCATGAAAAAGAAAAAACTATAGTATTTGTCACTTACTATTACTTATTCGGACTATAGTGGATTTAATTTTCCTGGAAGATTTCCTTGTTCCATACACGCTCTGAGTGTATCATAAAAAAACTTCGGGGAACCATTCTTAGTTCATTCCCATCAAGAAACGGACATGTTATGTGTTTTTGTGACAAATTGGAACAAATGAGGGGGTATCCCTAAAAATCCACGATGGTCATGATTTGTGCATCACCCTAATATATATATATATATATATATATATATATATAAAGTGTGTACTCTTATTTTTGCTTGCATTTTCTTTTATTCTTAATCAAATATACTAGCATGAAAGTACGAAGAAACCAAATGAACTGCGATTCCTCAATTTCTTTCTATGTGAAATAATATAAAAGTATATATAAACTTCTCATTTAATTCTTTTGGTTGGATATATGAAGTGTACTGTTTATATATATACACACACAGAGATGCTTTCAAAGAAAGGATTGGCAAAAGTAAATAGACACTTTCGGAGAAGTTAATTAAAATGTTTATTGTTTTTCTCATATTATATATATATATATATATATATATATATATATATATATATATAATATATATATATATATATAAGGGAATGAACTCAGAATGGTTCCCTGAGGTGTTTTATGATACACACAGACGTGCATGGAACAAGGAACTCTTCTCGGAAAATTAAATCCACTATAGTCCTAGTAATCCGAATGTCCCAAAGTTGGATCCTATCTGCTTTGCATATAGCTGGTGAGGAAAGCTATATTTTTGGGACCTCTTTGCGAGTGACCCGTTGCCCGCGTCGGGCTAGCATCATGAAAAAGAAAAAACTATAGTATTTGTCACTTACTATTACTTATTCGGACTATAGTGGATTTAATTTTCCTGGAAGATTTCCTTGTTCCATACACGCTCTGAGTGTATCATAAAAAAACTTCGGGGAACCATTCTTAGTTCATTCCCATCAAGAAACGGACATGTTATGTGTTTTTGTGACAAATTGGAACAAATGAGGGGGTATCCCTAAAAATCCACGATGGTCATGATTTGTGCATCACCCTAATTATATATATATATATATATATATATATATATAAAGTGTGTACTCTTATTTTTGCTTGCATTTTCTTTTATTCTTAATCAAATATACTAGCATGAAAGTACGAAGAAACCAAATGAACTGCGATTCCTCAATTTCTTTCTATGTGAAATAATATAAAAGTATATATAAACTTCTCATTTAATTCTTTTGGTTGGATATATGAAGTGTACTGTTTATATATATACACACACAGAGATGCTTTCAAAGAAAGGATTGGCAAAAGTAAATAGACACTTTCGGAGAAGTTAATTAAAATGTTTATTGTTTTTCTCATATATATATATATATATATATATATATATATATATATATATATATATATAAGGGAATGAACTCAGAATGGTTCCCTGAGGTGTTTTAGGATACACACAGACGTGCATGGAACAAGGAACTCTTCTCGGAAAATTAAATCCACTATAGTCCTAGTAATCCGAATGTCCCAAAGCTGGATTCTATCTGCTTTGCATATAGCTGGTGAGGAAAGCTATATTTTTGGGACCTCTTTGCGAGTGACCCGTTGCCCGCGTCGGGCTAGCATCATGAAAAAGAAAAAACTATAGTATTTGTCACTTACTATTACTTATTCGGACTATAGTGGATTTAATTTTCCTGGAAGATTTCCTTGTTCCATACACGCTCTGAGTGTATCATAAAAAAACTTCGGGGAACCATTCTTAGTTCATTCCCATCAAGAAACGGACATGTTATGTGCCTTGAAAAGTGGACGCTCAATTCTGCCAGTTGAGGTTTAACTTTTGGTTTTTGGCTAAAAATATAATAGTTACCCCTTTTTCTTTGATGTATTCAATCTGACGTGAAGCAGCGAGTCTTTTGCTTATATTGAGGTTCTAAATGTAGCTGGGCTAGGCTGCTTTAAACCCTAGATCCTGTCCCAAAGCTGGATCCTATCTGCTTTGCAGAGAGTTGATGAGAGAAGCTATGTTTTTGCGACCTCTTTGCGAGTGACCCGTTGCCCGCGTCGGGCTAGCATCATGAAAAAGAAGAAACTATAGTATTTGTCATTTATCATTACTTATTCGGACTATAGCGGATTTAATTTTCCTAGAAGAGTTCCTTGTTCCATGCACGGTCATTGTGTTATCATATATATATATATATATATATATATATATATATATATATATATATATATAAAGTGTGTACTGTTATTTTTGCTTGCATTTTTATTTTATTGTTAATTAAATATACTAGTATGAAAGTATGAATTAATTTTAATTGAAATTAGTTTGGAAATAAAATCAAATGAATAGAGAACTGCGATACCTCTTCTTTGATTTCGCTGAATTTTCTTTATAAAAAATATAGAATAATAATATAAAAGTATATATAGTTTTCGGGAACTCGATTATTTAAGAATATATATATATATATATATATATATATATATATATAAATATATATATATATATATATATAATATAGTGTGTAATTATTTTGCTTGCATTTTCTGTTGTCAATTTTAAAATTGTTGTCGAGTGTATTTCTTTTATTGTTACTATTGACGATTGTTTAAATGTATTGAATTAATTATTTTTCTGAGCAAATTAAGGAGAACGTCTCTCTTTCCTTTAATAAATAATATAATTAAAATAAATGGTGCTGCCTGGTAACCCTGCATAAATAAATAAAAACAATAACAACTCATCTGTATATAACTAAATAATTAAAATAAAAAACAATAACTGGCAACTCATCTCTATATAAAAATAAATAAATAGTGCTTTCTGGCAACTCATCTATATATAAATAAAATATTAAAATGGTATTGGGCAACTCTCCTTATACAAATAAATATATAAGTGGTCCCCCTCCATATAATAAGAAGTGTTATCTGGCAACTCCCAACCCTCTATATAACAGCTACGGATCCCCTGGACGCTCAATATGCGACGGACGCCGGTGGATGAAACAACTCTCTCTCTCCTTCTTAGGTTAAGTCTTAGTTTCGGGTTTCCCTTTTGGGGTGAGACCATCCCATCTTCTCCCCCAAAGACCCTCCTCCTTTCTTTCTCTCTCTCTTAGGTTAAGGTTACCCCTTGCGTGGGGGGTCATCCTCCCTTCTCCACCAAAGCTCCCCCTTCATTGAAGCTTGGGGGATAACCCCTCCCCTTTGTCAAGAACCCCCTCCCCCTTTCAAAAAAAACCTTCCCCTTTTCAACACCCCCTCCCCCTTTGCAACATTGATCAACATTTGCAGCACTGCAATTGCAATTGCACTCCCATTTTTCGGCCAAACTACTCGCATCTTTTTCTGCAATGATGCACTCTACCTTTTTGCACCCACACTACTAACCCCTAAATGAGCAATGAGCACCCATCTGTTTTCGTATGACAGTGTAGTGTGCGTATATAAAAGATGGGATAAGAAGGCTAAAATGAGTTTCTTTTCGGAATGTAATTATATGAAAATTACTATTAAAAAATAAATTCCTAGGGGTCTCTCTCTCTCTCTCTCTCTCTCTCTCTCTCTCTCTCTCTCTCTGGTCAGGAGTTCTATAGGGAAAGGGGAAAAATGGGCAACTTACACAGCTGACTCGGGAATTTCGGGGATTAGAGTAGGGGGAAGAAGAAGAGAGAAATGTGGGGGAAGGAATGCGTTGGGGAGCAACAAGAGGAAAGAAAACGAATCGTCATAAACTAGCCGAAATTGGGAATTTTTTAAAAACTGCAAGCTCATTTTATTCTATGATAATTTAAACGAAAAATAAAGAATTCAACCCAAGAATGGCTGCCACCATAAATATAGTGTTTTCTTTTTAATGTGTTAGTTACTATTTCTACTTATTTACGTGTATTCTCTGTACGAAATAACACCATCCCGACTCCAAGCAGCGTGGCCGAGGAAATAATGAATGCATAGTAGTTTTCCTAAATCATTTATTAATTTTGGTTTTGTAATTTACGAATGGGGCTTTTAATTTAGTGTTAATTTAACCTACGAGAGAGAGAGAACAGGTAAGAAATGTACGTGCATGATCGATACCACATTTCTGGCTTACTTTTTGTATAATTTCACGTGAGAATTTAACACATCTTTCACCTCTGATACAAGAAAGGAATCTGTTTTATGGTAGGGAAATGTCCTGCGAAAAGCTCTCACAAACTGTTACAAAAGTTATACGTTCTACTACTGGCTAAAAGAAAAGGCCGTACTGTAAGCTTTAACATGATTGGTTACCTTTTTAAACGCCAAAAACTCTCTTTCGTCTTTGTTTTGAAATAATCGTCATCCAAAAATTATCAAATTAGTTAACAAATTATTACAATAATCATATTAAATTCCAAGGATTTCGTTTTTTTAATTATTTTAAATGTTTAGAATTAATTAATATCCGTAATTAAGTAAAAAGAGACTGCCGAAGTCTGTTAAACCAAAAACGTGGAAAGCTGAAATTAAAAGTAGCTTAACTTAAAAAGGAACGCGTATTTTAAATTTAAAGAAACAAATAATTTCTCCAATAAAAATACTTACAAGCTATTCAGAAGGCAAAGCAAAAACAATAGATGTTATATATATCGATTTTCAAAAGGCGTTTGGTAAAGTGCCACATAGGCACAGGTTATTAACTAAACTTCGTTCTCACGGAATTCATGGTAATTTTCTCAAATGGATTAAAAATTGGCCAAGTGAACGTAAGAGTGGTCATTAATGGCAAAGCGTCGAACTAGAAAAGTGTAACTAGCGGCGTGCCTCAGGGATCAGTTCTGCGACCATTTCTTTTTATTATTTATATGAATGACATCGACATAGGAATTAACAGTATAATGTCAAAATTTGCAGATGATGCCAAAGTAGCAGAACGTTTGTGGATTCAAGAAGATATTGAGTGGGCAAAAATTTGGCGGGTCCTACGCTTGATTGTAATCTAATAAGTCAAAATGTGTTTGGATGATTTATACAAAATTTACAGACAATAATTACCATTGAATTTTATATAAGCCAGCCAATTTTTATAACTGAATGATTAAATTCGGTTGTTTAATATTAATTTGATTTGTGAGTTCCATAAATCTAAGTGCACATTGAAATAATTTTTCTTTTTTTTTTCAGATAAAAAAAATTAATGTAGATATCCATCAAATGACATTCACTGATGAAGATAAAATAATTATTAAGCATTATAGGCTTAATAGGGGATATGGAAGGCACAAAATATTGGCGGGATTCCCCAGTAAAGGATGGACAGTGGGCAAATTGATGCCACAGGCAGTACTGTTAGAAAAAAGGTAGTGGTCATCCAAGGAGTGTTAGAACGGAAGAAAACATTGAAGAAATTTCTTCCCAAATTCCGAACAGTCCTGATTTGAATCCTGTTGATTATGGGATCTGGGAAAAATTGTCAGAACGAGTTTATCGCGGTAATAAAATCAGAAATGTTAACCACCTGAGAGCTATTCTGATTGAACAATGGGCCGAATTCTCACAAGACCAGATTGATTCAGCAGTAGATCAATTTAGACCAAGATTTCGAAAAGTAATAGAAGTTGGAGGAAAACATATTGAACAGTATTTTTAGTTTGACATTTTGATAACAATTTTATATGAAAGGAATTTTTGGTTGTATAATAAAGAAATTTTGAGTATTTACGATATCTTTACATTCTATTTTTGTTTACGTGCTAAAATGAAATCTATTCAGTTACTGTGCTAAAAATTTAAAGAAATGTCAGGTAATGTTATTTTATTTTCTTAAAGTTTTATCAAAAGTTAAAAGAAATTATTGAGTTTAAAAGAAAAGTATGGACGCATGTTTATTTTGGTGGACCCTGTAGATAAATGTAAAGTCCCCTGCAACAGATTCGCTCCACCCTCTCCGAGATGTGGTAGCAACGCAGTCCCACTTTCTAAATATATTAACAGCTTCAGAAAATGTTCATGTATATCAATAATCTTCTTTCTCCTTTAAATAATACACCAAAAACGACGATATTACGAGATCAACTCGTTTACATGGAATCGCACAATAGCTGAAATTAATCATCATAATGTAGAAGAATACAACGCTTATTTGTAAGTGTTAATATCGAATCACGATATGACAAAAAGTATTGCATCACGAATGATCCCAAAATTCGAAGGACACTGCAATTCGGCGTGTCAGATTACGGTTCGAATAGCATCTAATTTTAAACTATAATTTGAACCCAGCAACGAAATATATTAAATAATATATATTAATATATATGTAAACCTCAATAATTCTAACATTCATTTCTGCATATAAAGTCCAAACTCGCGTGATACTCTAACTGTATATAAAATGCAAGTTTGGAAAATTTGTAATTTTCGTTCTATTTTATTTTTACTAAGTAATTGGTGAATTATTATTTTTTTAAATTACCTAATAATTTTTTAGATTAAGTTTAATCATGTAATCGTGTTAAATTCTTCTATGTTCATTTGTTTATACATTCTCTCTTAGTTGTAAAAGATGAAGTTATAATTTGCCAAAACTATAAATTAACACTTAATTTTAAATTTTAAACATTTAATTTTGGCTCATATGCATGTTTAATTTTAATGCATAATAAAATGCATACCGGTATTTCATTTTCTATTTTTACTTAACTCGACAAATCATGATAACATCAGGTCTGTCAATATGCTGTTTAAAAGAAAAATATTACTTCATCTTAAAATATCTTGCTTATCTGCCAGTATGCTGTTGCAGCCAAAATTTACCTTTATTTTCAAATATTTAAAAAAAATCAGCCTATTGAGAATAAAAAACAAAATTGGTCAACATTAAATAATAACGATGTCACCAAATTATTAATATAAACTCTTGTAATTTTTCAAATGATCATTCTGATCATTCTGATACTGATCAAGGAGGCTGAAGCATTACCTGTAATATTTTAGAAGCAGTAAAATTCAGTTAAAGGATCTCTTTGACTTCTCCTTTGAGCCCTGCTTTCTCCCGACAACTTAGTTTTAAAATAGAATAAATAATTTCCCGATACGCTACAAGAAGAATCGGGGAACCGTCAGATAATTTAGTAAGTTTTCACAGAATCCGACGATCCACTACAAGAAGAAATCGGAGTGTAGTATAAAAGAAACTACTGCGATTCCCTACACGTTACCAGCTACCCTAGAGTGAGAAAATCCGTTGCTGCCATCTAACCAGAATCCCCGTCAACCTCGAACCACCGAAGGCCATAGACGGAGGGTTAACATATACGAGGGTGGGCTGAAAAGTAATGCTTCCACTAAAATAAATTTTAAACGGGTTAAAGGATTTTATTGAAACAAAAGCAGATATGTACCTTAGAGTTTATTATTCAAAACGATACATTTACTTTTCTATAAAATCACCCACTACCTCGATACACTTACGCCAACGATAAATTAATTTTTGAAATCCATCCCGGTAAAACTCGGAGCTTTGACTACGAAAGCAAAATTTCACAGCAGCTTTAACTTCTTCGTCAGACTTGTAGCGATTTCCCCGGAGATGTTCTTTATGTTTAGGAAAGAGGTGAAAATCGCATGGTACTAAATCGGGGCTATATGGTGGATGCAGCAAGATGGTGAATTGCAAATCCTCAATTGCTTCTCGCGTTTGAACACTGGTGTGAGGCCGTGCGTTGTCATGGTGAACAATGACTGCGTTTTTGTGGGTGCGAACCCTCCTGATCCGTTTTTTAATTTCTTCAGAGTTCCAGTATAACGTGCGGAGTTGATTGCTGTCCCTCTTTCTGTAAAGTCTTCGAGAACAGCACCATTGATATTCCAAAAAACAGTCATCATCACTTTTCCAGCCGATTTTTGAACTTTGAATTGTTTGGTTGCGGTGAATTTTTGTGCCGATATTCCCTGGCGTCTCGTCTCCTGTTATAATGCTGTGCAGAAATTAATTCATCTTCATTTTCGAAGCGCTGCAGATTTTCTTGGCAAATGCGTAGTCTCTCAGTTTTCATCTCGGCAGTGAGCATGTGAGGCACCCATCAGGCGCAGACATTTCGGTAACCGAGAATACTGATAATGTGTCCCGCTCGCTCTTCAGAGATATCGAGCATTCCATCAATTTCATTTTGAGTTCGTCAACGTAGTTCCGATGAGACTCGTTGGTTGCTGTTACAGGCCTTCCACTTTGCGGTTTGTCTCGGAAATCTTCTTGCCCTGCTTCTCCTTCGTTACACTACCTCGCCCAACGTCGAACGGCACTCACATCAACACACTCTTTGCCGTACACAGCTTGCATTCGCCGATGAATGTCTATGAGAGCAACACTTTCCGCGGTCAAAATATCAATTACAGCACATTGCTTGAAGCGAACGTCTTTATTCCTTTCCATTGTAATCGATACTGAACCAATGTGTGGATGAGTGTAGGCTATATTAGGCTATAACACAAAACTGATTTTTCTGGTTACCTCTATACAATCTGGAATGGGGTGGGGATATCAAGTTACAACACAAAACCGATTTTATCTGGCAACCTCTACACAACCCAGAATTATTCAAGTAAAGGCATTACTTTTCAGCTCACCCTGGTGTATTACAGGATAACTGCCCTGTTCATACTGCCAGGATCATCAGACGGTGGTTTCAGGAACAACGAGATGTCGAACTGATGAACTGGCCCACCAAGGGGTGTGACCTAAACCCCATTGAAAATGTGTGGGCAAATGTGGTTACCGCTTGGGAGCCTGGGCATCATCGCACATCTCGGCACCTACTGGAATACACCATGGCAGAATGGGAACTTTTCCGCAGGAACCCACAAGTCATCTACAGTCACGTGGCATTTGTTCCGGCTACGAGAGGTCATTAATAATAATGGAGGATGGACCAAGTATTGAGTAATTGTGTATAACAGGGGTCACCAACCTTTTTTTTTGTTCACCGCCCACTTTTACGATTTTTCGAAAATTAAAAAAGCTTATCGCCCACCTAAGATCAAAAAGAATAAATCAACATAATCGATAAAATAAATAATTAAGTAAATGTTTAATTACCTTTAATGTGAGCCCATTAGTGGGCGCTACTGCCCAGGTTGGTGACCCCTGGTGTATAATAATGTTATTAGGCATCGACCGCTGGTTGTATCGGTATCGGTACCGATAGTTAGTAGCTACCGATACCAATAGTTTTTTTTGTTTCTAAGAATAATAAAAAAAGGCGTTTTCCAAATAGAAACTTCCCGGCTGGTCGAGAAGTTACGTATGTGTTCGCGATTTATCCCGACGTTTCTAAAAATTTCCTTGACTCATTACCGCTCTATATAAAGCGAGCCCATAACCATCGCGGCGTCATTTCCTCAGTTCGCAAGTTGTGAATCAGTTCAACAGTGTGTAATAATTTTTTTGTAAATTTATTAACTACTGGTATAAATTTATTCGCTTTTGCTTTAATGAGAGTGGCAATGCCAAGCATTGTGTGGAAGTTCTTCACTGCTTCAAGTACTAATGTAAAACAGGCGATCTGCAATTTGTGCGGTGTCTGTCTCACGTGGAGGAACAAGCGCAAGTACCTTCTCTACATCGAACCTGAGGAGCCACCTTATCAACAAGCACAAGTGTGGCTAATCTTTTGACAACGGCTCGGAAAATCGTCGGTCATTTTCGCCACTCTCCGCAAGCGACGCAGCGCCTACATCAAAGTCAAAGAAGACTTAACTTGCCTCAACTGAAGCTGATTCAAGATGTGCCAACCAGATGGAGTTACACGCTGGAAATGTTGCAGCGACTCCATTCCCAAATGCAAGCTATCACTGAATATGACGTCGAATGGCCCCTGGAAAATACATTGACTTCAACGCAATGGAAGCTTATGGTTAAGCTTATTGACGTGCTTGCTGTCTTCAAAACTGCAACGCTCAAAACCAGTGAGGAAAACTCGCTTTTATCAGAAGTTTTACCTTCAGTCAAATCTCTGCCGAAAGGAATCTGTGCAGCGTGCTCAGTGAATGATGCTAGTGTCAAAATTCTGAAGAGCCAGCTGGGCGATTCTCTCGAACAGAGATTTCGAGAGCATAATTCAAATGAGAAACTGCTGTTAGCCACAGCAGTTGATTCCCGATTCAAAGGAGCTGGGCTGATAGACGACGACATGCATGCGAGAAAAGGCCAAGGAATTGTTGAGACAAGAGATACGCAGTCACATGGAGGGGGCCCAACGAAAGCGTATTGGAGGTGCAATTGCCGTGAAACGCCGCCGAAGTGGTCCGGTTTCTCCGTCCAAGAAAATCGCTCTTTTGGAAAACCTTTCCGATTCAGAAGGTAGCGATCTCGACGATCACGTTCGTCCTATTCTAGTTGAAGAACCCCAAACGAGAGATACGGACACGAGGTTCACTGTCCCAGACGCACGAGTGGAAACAGCCCTGGACGCCTATTGGTCGCAACCTCGGATCGCTAGGGACAGGGATCTATTCATTTTCTGGCGAAAACATTCTGCTGATTTCCTGGAGATTGCCAAAGTTGCTGAGAAGTGCATGAGCTGCTCCTCTGGATCAGTTGACTCTGAACGGTTTTCTCAACGGCTGGAGATGTTATCAATGCGAAACGAGCCAACATCACCCCAATCAACGCTGAGGAACAAATCATCCTCTCCAAACATCTGAAGTTCCTCAGTTTTGATTATTGAGTGAACTGTTATATTGAGCTACACTTTTTGAATTACATAGTGTTTCCATTATATGACTTTTATTTTGTGAATTCCATTTCTTCAAATATATGTTTTGAATTACAGTACATGTGTCAAATTACATTCTTTGAATCCTATTTTGATATTTTGGACAGATATCGATATCGGTATCAGCCGATACTTTGCTCTAACTATCGGTATCGGTACCGATACTTTGGGAATACTATCGGTCGGCCCCTAAATGTTGTGGTTGTGATGTAGTAAATATATATTTATTTACTCGAACAATTGAATTGTTAGTTCCTTATAATTTGAACATTATGTTTTGTATGTTCTTAAGAAAATCCTTAAATTTACTTGATTCATGTTTACTTTCGTAATAAAAAATTTAACTGTTATTATCTCTCCATGGATAGACCTTTTTATGGATAATCATTTGTTCATGATGCATAGACTTTAAACAGAAATGTTATTGCTTGGAGGAAAAGTCGATACAACAACTTATCTTACACTTTAACTATAACATGGCCACATCAAAATCCTATGATTGAAAGTTTTTAAAGTATCCCACGTTTATGAAATAACCTAACTACTCTATTCCCTAAATTTAGGAATGATACATGAATAAAATACATAGTCGTCCTAGCATTACCACCAAAATACAGTGCACAATATATTTATTCAGTCATTGTTTTTCAAAAAAATAAAAGTACTACTATGACAACACCTGAGAGAAGGAGGAGAAGAGGGAGGAAGTGAAGATAGGGGAGAAAGAGGGACTGCGTTGCATCCACATCTCGGAGAGGGTGGAGCGGAACTATTGCAGGGGACTGTACAGCGTTGCATATCGGTAGAAACAATGTTAAAGAAAAGTTATTTACGCACGAAAAGACACTAACGAGTGTTACGGAAGATTAAGATTTAGGTGTTATTGTTGCCGAGTAAGCAATGTTATCGAAGCGGTTCGAAAAGCAAATCGAACCTCAGGGTTTATTGGTAGATCATTTGAATTTAAGTCGGAGAAAACAATGCTAACATTATATAATTCCTTCGTACGCCCCCACTTGGAATACTGCATTTAGTTCTGGTTCCCATATTTACGACAGGACATAGACAGAATGGAAAGAGTGTAGCAACGAGCTACTAAGATGATTCCTGGACTTAGCAACAAATGCGTTCTCCCTTTAGAAACGTTAAATTTATTCTCGCTTGTGAACAGGCGTATTCGAGGAGATTTAATCCAAATGTTTAAAATGATTAAAGGTTTTGATAATGTCGACGTCGAAAAATATTTAACCTTCAAAAAATGCAAGTAGAACTCGTGGTAATGGTTTCAAATTAGTCTGTAAATATTTTAATTCTAATGAAGCTAAACATTTTTTTTCAATCGTACAGTTAATTTTGGAATGGATTGCCAGCCGGCGTAGTTGAAAGTAATTCGGTCGAGCCCTTTAAAAAGAGACTGGACGCTTATCTTGCCTTAAACCCCTAGTTAGAAACATGTTAGCGCATAAAAGTATCGTAGAATTTTCACTCGGATTCCCTCCTCTTTACTTTAAAATTTTCAATTTATCTTTAAATTTCTTTCCTTCCTTTCTTTGCTTTGCTTTGAACTTTCACTTGTCTTTACATTTTCGTACATCTTTTAACCTTCCTTCTTAAACAGACAGTTTCGTAGGGACCAGCTGGTCCATTGCTGTTTCGTGTCCTTTGTATATTCCTTTGTATTTAACAAATTATATTGAAAATAATCATATCAAATTCCGATACGCACACTACAGCAGATCATCGTACCGCATGGTACATTACACTGCTCAGTAAATTTTCGAGCGCTTGACGTTTTCATATTTTTTCATACTTTGCAGGTGTGTTGTATGACTGCAGTACTGAAGACTTTTGCGTTGAAGGCATTATCGTACATCGTGCAGATAGAATAGCTTATAATTTCTGTTCTTTTGATTGTTTGCAATCATTTATACATATGTGCATACAGTGGCGTATCAAGGGAGGGGCGAGAGGGGCGACCGCCCCGAGCGGCACTTCCCGAGGGGCGGGAAATTACTGTCAGGCGGGCGCAGTATGCAAAATTTTGGGTTTTTAGGTTTTAAAATGCAACCCTCCAAAAAATTATATCTCATCATTGTCGCGCGTTATTTGTGTACAAAATATCCATGGTTTTGATGAAAAATCATCATTAGATGCTATATATGCTACCTCAATGCCACTATTTCCACAAATAGTTGCGTTAAATTTTCACATCGGAAAGGTTGCCACTTGCCAGCCCTATTTTTCAGACTTTCCCTATATTATTTAGGTTAGGCTTTGAAGAATGCCTGGAGAGCAAGCTCGTGATGCTGGATTGAGGATGTACGCAGAGGATTTTTTGAAATCATGGATCGTTTATTAGCAGAAATTGAAAACCGCACAGTTTGTCTTAAAAACATGAATGATCGCTTTGAATTTCTGTCTCCTTCGTACCTTTTGAATCAGTCCAAAGATGAAGAAATTAATACCAAGGTCAATAATTTTTCTTCCATCTACAATGACATTAATCCAGGAAGTCTACTGGAAGAAATAAAGCGTTTGCGCAGACATTTGCTCAGTTTCGAAAGCATAAGCGTTGACGATGATCCAAAGAACTGGGATATGTTAAAACTACTTCAGTGGATCGTTAAATGGGATCTAGTGGAATCTTTGCCTCATATAACAATTGCCCTCCGGATCTGTCTAACTACATGCATGTCCGTGGCAAGTTGCGAACGAAGTTTCTCGAAACTGAAACTTATAAAAACTTACCTCAGGTCAACTATAAGTCATTCTAGACTGAGCAATTTGGCGATTATTTCAATTGAACGCGAAGTTGCAGAGACAATGGACATAGAAAAAATCATTCATGAATTTTCTGTTATGAAAGTCCGAAAATTTAACTAGGCATTATACATCATATAGTTATTGTTAAAATTATGTAGTATATTATGTACGGTACATTATGTAGTATTGTTAAAATTGAAGTTGCTTTATTTAAGTTTTTCTTCCAATAAAAGTTTTGTTTAGAAGTGTATTTTTGTAAAGGAATTGTTTTTAAAATTGAAAATTGTTGCGGGGGCGGCGGCGTTGGCATTTTCGCCCCGAGCGGCAAAAAGTATTGGTACGCCTCTGTGTGCATACATCAGTGATGTAGTCGAGACCACCAAGTCCGAGACTGAGACCGAGACCGAGACCTGATCCTGTGAGACCAAGATCGAGACCGAGATCAAAGGTTCGAGATCGAGATCTACCTTCCGAGATCGAGACCCTTAAAATTCGAGACCGAGATCGAGATCGAGACCAAGCTCATGCCCTTTCAATTTGTTTTACACTACTATGGAAATTAGACTATGGTAAGTACAGTATATTAATAAACTAACTACTTTCTCAGATGTAGTGTGTTGAATGCAAAAAGTGTACCCTATAAATTAACAAATGAATATATATATATATATATATATATACAGGGTGTCCGAGAATTATCTGTACAATTTTTGGCTGTTATTAAAAGTCAACCATGAAGTGTAGAAATTCCAGTGTTGTCCCATTTTACAGAGAATCTCATTAAGTTTTTTCTGATACCAAGTTTTGACAAGTTTTTCAGAAATTCCAGTGTGTCCGAACATTATCTGTACAATTTCATCTTTTAATAAAATTCTTGATAACACACGTAAAATTCTTAAACAAGATTATTTAGAATCTGTATTTTCAAAAGTTTCTTTTATTAAAGTAACGTTGTTACAAACATTCGATATGTGCACCATTAGTGATTCGCAAAACATCCAATCGATACTCCAAATGTTGCCATGTACGCTGCAGCATATCCACATCAATTCGCTCAATAGCAGCTGTGATTCTTGCTTTTAAATCATCAATGTCTGTCACCCGCGTACATTTCTAAAAAACTTGTCAAAACGTGATATCAGAAAAAACTTAATGAGATTCTCTGTAAAATGGGATAACACTGGAATTTCTACACTTCATGGTTGACTTTTAATAACAGCCAAAAATTGTACAGATAATTCTCGGACACCCTGTATATATATATATATATATATATATATATATATATATATATATATATATATATATATATACATACTTTTTATTTATTTACTTCTTTTATATCTGTTACAGAAAGTTTAATGAACGTACCCACTACCCAGTTTGACTTTTGCATTTATTTAAAGCATGATAGGTGCTCATTACACTTAAGGAACATCAGCATGCTCAAAAGATCTGCTGAAGTTCGACTTCTGTGGGGCCTCATTATTATGCCTCCATGGCTAAATACACGCTCAATTGGAGCACTAGAGGCAGGCACTGTTAAAACAGTCATGGCAATATTGGCCAGTGATGGGAATTTATCCCTTTTCTGGTGCCAAAACTTTATTGGAGAGCAGTTGTCTAAAATATGAGATTCATCGATCTCTAAGAGATACCGCCGCAACTGTTCCCTGCGGTTCAAAATCTTCCCAGTTTCAACGTTCTTCTGCTTGGACCGATAGCTTTGATATTTTGCCATTAGTCTCGGAACTTTGGTTTGACTCTGTTTTATTTCGTCATCGCTGCTGTGAGAATGAGCGCTGTCTCTCTGTATCTGCTCATTCTCCGTGCTTGAGTTTCCTGTATAGCATTTTTTCAACACCATTTCTATGAAAAATAAATTGACATATCGGTACTATAAACAGAGGCTTGGCAATTAGCATAAGGTCTAAATAATATATATATATATATATATATATATATATATATATATATATATATATATATATGACACTAATTCAACATCCACTTACTTTTACAAACTTTCATAAACATTCTGAACTGTCTGTTCAACCAAGCCACCATCATGAGTATGCCAATAACATGTATTTTTCATTACGGTCTCGAGAGGTCTCGAAAGGTCTCGGGGAGAAAAACCGAGACCACGTCTGTCGAGACCGAGATCGAGACCGAGATCTAAATAGCAGAGACCGAGATCGAGATCGAGATCTGCAAATTGGGTCTCGAGATCGGTCTCGAGACCGAGACCGATCTCGAGACCTACATCACTGGCATACATACATACATATAAATACACATTATAGATAGTAGCAATTTTTGTTTTTAGCGACTGTGAAGTATTTTTCATACGGTCTCACTACTATTACACTGTGTAACACTGATTCTGTTTATATAAAAATTTTTATGTTTTTATATGCATTTGTGGGCGCTGAGTCCAAATCTGGCCTTGGTTTGTGTGTATCATTAATGGTTTCAGAGATAATCCATTTTTCATGTTTTACCAGTATAATGTTATTATGGGCGCAGCAATATCAGAATAATCAGGAATTGTTGAGAACAATCCGGATGTTCGTTGACAGTTTCTTGCTCTAGAAATTGCCTGAAACTTCAACTGTGCTATATAAAGAAGAGCGCAGAGTCTGACAAGTCAGTAAGTGTGAGCACACAAAGAAAGCAGGTTGTTTGTCTGATGGTTATCAGCACTGAGGTACTGTGTTTCTGTGCTTTTCTGTGCTGACGATTTGAGTGTTATCGACCCTTTTTTATTGCGAACATTATTTCAGTGTTGTGAATACATCTTTTTTCTGGAATCTGTAATCTGTTGCAGATTTAATAACTCTTCTCTCTATATCTGCAGGTTATGATTAATGTAGTACAGTTTGGTAAAGAGAATGGCAACTGAAGCTTGTAAACACTCGCCGGATATATTCTGCTACGTTTGTGGGTATTACATAGGCCCCAAGCAAGTATCGCACAAGATTGTGAAAGGCACCAAGTTCTGGATCGCGTATCGGCTGTATTTTGGTATGCCTATGGGTGACCAAGATAAGCCCTGGGCACCCCATGTGATCTGTGGAAGCTGCCGCTCCACACTTGAAGGGTGGCTGCGGGGAGTACGCAAGGCAATGCCCTATGCGATACCCAGAATATGGAGAGAACCAAAGAGCCACCACGACGATTGCTACTACTGCATGGTAGATGTTTCCAAGTAGAGGAAAGTTAAAGGAAGGCAGACTCTTCAGTATCCAAGCATATCGCCGTCCATAGCTCCTGTACCACATGACGAAGGTCTTCCAATACCACGTCCACCAGAACAGGTATCTATCCATTACTTTACCTTCTGTATTTACAGACTGTGGGTCATTATGTGTCAATTTTTCTTAGTGCTGATGCTCTTCTACATATATAGCTATGCCTATATTTTGTTTTTTTGCTTTGCAGGTTGAAAATGAGGATGCAACTAGCTCATCTGAGATGTTGGCTGGTGAGGACATTCATGATGAAGAATATACAGTAACTTTCAGTACAAACCCTCACTTTCCAAATCAGAAGGAATTGGACAACTTAATTAGAGATTTGGGTCTGACGAAATCAGGGTCTGAGCTTCTGACCTCCAGACTCAAAGAGTGGAATTTGCTTGGAGAAGGCTGCAAGAGCACTGTATACCGAAAGCGGCATGAAGATTTTGCAAGGTTCTACGATGTCAATGGCTGTCTCTGTTATTGCAGCGAGGTTAATGGTTTATTCACAGCTATTGGGTTAACACATACCCTCAGAGTGGCGCCTGTTTATTGACAGTTCAACTCTGAGTTTAAAAGCTGTTCTACTCCATAATGGGAACAAATATCCATCTATACCAGTTGCACATTCTGTTCAAATGAAAGAGGACTATGAAAATGTCAAACAACTGCTCACTCAAATCAGGTATGAACAATATAACTGGGACGTGTGTGGTGATTTCAAAATGATTGGTTTCCTGTTAGGTTTACAAGGAGGGTTTACTAAATATTCATGTTTTCTTTGCCTGTGGGATAGCAGGGCTTCAACTGGGCACTATAAAACAGTTCAGTGGCCTCCACATGAAGGACTGCAACCAGGAAAGTACAATGTACTCAGGGAACCTCTTGTGAAGCCTGACATAGTTCTGCTACCACCTCTCCATATTAAGTTGGGTCTAATTAAGCAGTTTGTAACTGCGTTAGATTTTGGAGGGGAAGTTTTCCAACAGATTCGGGTCATGTTCCCTAAATTCTCTGAGGCCAAAGTCAAGGCTGGCATCTTTGTATGACCACAAGTCAAGGCGCTGTTGAATTCAAAGAACCTTGAAGCCAAGATGACTCCGATCGAAAAAGAGGCTTGGTGTGCTTTCCGTGATGTGGTTCGTGAGTTTTTAGGCAACCATAAAGCACCAAACTATAAGGAGTTAGTGTCAAACTTGATTAAATGCTATGGCAAAATGGGGTGCCGTATGTCTTTAAAATTACACTATCTGCATTCACATCTAGACTTTTTTCGTGATAACCTAGGCGATGTGAGTGAAGAACATGGCGAAAGATTCCATCAAGATATTCAAACGATGGGAGACTACGTATGGTCGCTGATCAGAAAGGATAAGAATGTTCATACGCGGAAGTCGCGTTCTTCAGTGCATTTTCAAGGAACGCACACTGCATAACAAGGTTTGTTATTCTCTTATCGGTTCTTCTCATGATATATATTATATCCTTTGCACCATTTTGGGTTTGTCAAACAATTTTGGTTCAATAAACATTAATTTCCAATAGTGTTTTTATTTTCAGAAAATATTTATGTTAGCCTTCTTTATATACTTTGCCATATGAAAAGTGTAATAACCTATATTTTTGAAACGGTTGATGATAGAGCAAAACCAATATCATTTTTGGAATCAGCGCCCCGAAACCATTAAGAAACGACAGAAAAATCACAATAAACAGGAAATTTTTCAAATTTTGTTACCTAGTGTTATCTACTACTATAAGATTTTATTATGAATTTTCGTATTTTACAGGATTTCCTTCTCTGATCATCGACCATTAAAACTAGTAATTAATTGTACGAAATTATACACATCAGAAATTCGTTATTTAAGAATAAGCGTGTCGAGTGGACTAAAAACATAGAATATAAAAATAGGGCAAGAACACTTTTCTAATAAATTAAAAATATCGCAATATGCCTGGAGCAATTCCTTTTCAAGAGTGTCTCACTTTAAGGAAGGCTTTTGATTAAACTCTACAATTACCATACCATTGCCATTGTTATTCTGAGATCGAATGATTTTATCGCTTTCCAGAAAAGGAAATGAAAAGATGCTTACGATATTGTGTGTCTCCTTGGTCGACCGAGAATAAGTCCAGTTTACATGAATATGAGAGGTATGACTCGATATAAAGCAGCCATAAGCGGCAGAAACAGGCCAATTTATTAAGAAGGTAACGGGTGCCAAGAATACCATCTCATCAACAACTGATGGAAAGCGTGGAAAGGAAAAAATTGAAAGGTTATGGAAAGTTCATTACTACAAACATCCGTAACAGCGTGGGGAGAGTTAATTTTAATGTAGACTGCAATGGAACATCATTAGGAGGGTTCAGTGAAAACACGGAGTTCCAGTTCCTGAAATTAAGAAGTTAAAGAAACGTTCTTCCCCTGGTATAGATGACCTATCGAATGAGCATTTAAAGTGTGCTAATGACATGGTAAATTTCCATATCTCATTGGTTTCCTCAGTTTGTTTGCTCATGGTTTTGTGTTCTTGCAGAGTTTGAGGGTATGTATTACATCCTTTGTCAAATATAAATATGAAGATATTCTATTCAGGAATAATTACAGGTCTTGCTGTTGTTGCCTCTTGCTTCTCCAAATTACTTGGGAAACTTTTAATTAATGGATATCTTCTAGTCAGTTTGGTTTTAAAAGATCCTACTTTACCTAGTCGAGTATCTTTTTTTATATTGAAGAAAATTGTACTTAAATACACTGACAGTAATTTAACAATTTAAAGTTGTTTCACGATATATGACAGAGCAAATCATAATATTCCATTTAAAAACTTAGAAGACAGGAATGTTCCATTGTATGAATTAAATATACTTAACTTTTAGGATACTCGCTAAAGTTTCGCGGTTAGATGGGGTAGTATACAGTATTAGGGTGTGTCAATTTTAGAGAGCAAAGTGAAATCTTTAGATTTTCAAGGACTACTAGTGACCAAATGATGCATTTTTATGCGCTAAATCGAAATATTGCTTTAAAATCCAGATTTGATCACTCCTAGCTACTTATATTTGAAGTTGAAGTTTACGAAAATTCAGCAATTTTTGCAAGTATTTTTTTATTGTATATAACTACATTTTACATACATTACATACAATTAAGGACATTTTGATTGTATTTCAATATTAAAACTTAGAAATATAGATAGGTTTCTTGAACTTTGCCAAGGATGCCATGTCTGCCTTGCTCTTGTTCCTGGACATGAGCTCTCTACTGGCCACCTGGCCACTGATGTACGCCTCTCTCCTCTCTTATGAGTAAACATGTTGTGCTGCTTCAGTTGTCATCCTTACACACCTCTCTACTGACTGTGTGTGTGAGGGCCATGCAGGAACTTCCATTGGTCTATCCAGAAACTCCTTGAATGCAGCAGTGGTGAGGGAGCAGGTTAGAGGAGGCTCAGTCACGCCAGAGTTCCAGTCAATAAGCTCCGAGAGTTTGGTGGCATCTGGGTTGATGTCAGGAGTCTTCCTGGGTCTGACACTGCAGTCTCCTACCTGTGTGTCCTCATCTCCTTCACCTCTGATTTCCAGTATCCTCTTCACTGCCTCCCTCCTCTCCTCCTCCACCTTACTGCACAGCATGGCCTGGAGCACAGCCTCAGAGTGTGCATACCGGGCTGATCTCTTCACTATAGGCATCACTATTCCTATCACCTCCTTCTTCTGACTTCTGAGCAGCTCCAGCTGGTACAGTACATGCCTGGGACCCTCCAACCAGCTATGATTTAACTTGATGGTGAACCAGTTTGGCATGTAGACTCCTACTATGAATTCCACAACTATCCTCAGATTCTTTAGGTTCCTACCCTTCAGCCCATGTTTGGAAATCCACAATCTGCAGAACCTTAGAGCCGTGGTGACCCACCTACTGTGACAGAATGGTCCAATCTCCAGGAGAGCTAGACTCTGAGGTACCTCTCCCGATCTGATGGCAGTGATGATTCTGTAGCCATATGATTGGTCTGTGCTGAGGTCCTTGACTACCTCCTGACTGAGATGGGGTAGAGCAGGACCAACAGTGATCCTCGTGAAGTTTGGGTTAATCTCCAGCTCAGTGGCAGTGTCTAACATCTTCCCTAGGGGCCCAGACCACTTGTTGTTGCTCAATGTCTTGCTATCCAGTACAGTCACCAGGTGTCTGAGACTCAGCTCCCCAGTGTGCAAGTCACAGACAATCCACACCAACTTCCTGCTAAGCTTGGCCTCCACCATAATGCATTACTCCTCCCTCCCAGCCAGTATTCACATTAGTACTGTCACCTCCTATGGCCAAAAGGGTCTGGTCTGCCCCTCTCTCTCTTAGCCAGTTCACCAGATGATCAGCAATGACTTCAGCATGACTTCTCTCCTCTGCAGCTTCCTCTGGTACAAAATGCCACAAATATTTCCCACATGGTTCATTGCACACTGCGTAGTGTTCTTCCTTAATGAGGCCAGGAAACTGCCTGTCACTACCCTCAGCTTCCATCATCACTTTGGTGTCATCTCTTTTCCCATCAAAGAAGATACAGGTGACGCCATTTTCCCTAATCTCTTCATCAAACTTCTTGACCAGCTCCTTAATCAGTCTCTCCTGAGCCCTCCTCACCTTGTTGTGGTCAATCACCAGTACTGTGTCAAACTCTGTGATAAGACCAGCATCAATTCAGGCAGCGGTGGCAATCTCTGCAGTCTCTCTCAACCCAGTGTGATGTCTCAAGCTAGCCAGAGCTATGTTGGTGATATCTTCAGTGTTGTATTTCTTCTTCTTAACCACAGGCAAGAAAGAAGTTGTCGCAGCCTCTGGTACGAAGTCTTCGTCCTCCTCTCTCCTCTCTGCCTCCTCCGGTATATCTCCAGTCTCCTCTAACTTCATCTCCAGCAGTGACTCCTCCGTCAACTCTTCTTCTTTCTTGGCTGACTCCTCTTTTCCTCGGCCTTCCTTCTCTGCTCCTGTCTCTGCAGCACTGCTTCCTGTCTCTCGGTCTCAGGGTGATCAGCTAGACCAATCTGGTGTGCCCCCACACTTCCCACCTATTCTCTCTGACCTTTAATGAAGGCAAGCTCCTGCACTGGTATCTTCTGCTCGCTCCTGCAGCTGCAGTCAATGTGAACCTCACTGTTGCAGACAGGGTTGCACCCAAGCTCACTGCAGCTCCTGATCACACAGTGACAGGTCAGGATGTCCACCAATTTGTCCACTTTCATCATGAACCTATCTTTGACCTCTAGCTTCACATTGCCAATGGACACCTTCACTGCCTCATCCCACAGTGCCTTCACTTTAGCCCTGATTCTGACCTCAGTGTTGATTACAGGTCCTGTGAATAGAGCGTTGACCTTTCTCCACTGAGCCAATAGCCCTGGAACAATGCCGTTGTTACTCAGGTCATTAACTGGGTAATTCCTCCTGTCTTCCTCACTCATCTCTCTCCTCAACAAACCATACCTCAGCAGATCTCTGGCTGTGGGCAGCTCAGCAGGGCGAAGTTCCCTCCCAGTCCCCACCAAATGACTTACGTGACAACTTGATTTGCTTCGGGTTCTGATTTCTTTCTGACTCATCCTGTGGACCTGTGAACAAAAGAAATGTCATTGAAATTTAGATAGCCTACTGATTATGATCACATAAAATTAAGTTAATTGAAATTCTTAATATCTTCCTATAAGCTCAGATAAAAGGTTGTGTTGTTATAGGTACAAGACTTAATTATTCAAAGTAATGACAATTTCATATATCTATCATATTAAAATATACAGAAAGTTTGGGTCACACATAACATTTCGGATAATTTGAATTACACAATATTTACATTACGCAGTAATCAAAATTGTCAAAAAGGAGGGAAAACACATGCATTCACAATCAAAACTCCAGCATTTGTGACTATGTGAAACTTAGAAACCATACTGCACACCAAAAATAACCAAAGTTGACCACACATATCAATGGCACATTGATATATGATGCTACAGTCATATTTAGGTTATATTTCAAACCTTTATGGTCAAATATAAGTAGGTGAATGGCTTTTTAAACAACACAAGATATTTCTAAGTTTGCTAGATAATATGACATCATTTGAGCATTAGTAGTTTTTGAATTGTTGAATTGTTGACTTCACTAAAATTGACACACCCTAATACAATATTGTCCGAGTGTTTTGGTGTTTCATGCGAAGTTAGACAAGGTTTCTTGCTCTCTCCTCTGTTAATTACTTTTTAAATGAGGCAAGAGTGGGATGTTGTATAAATAACTTGGTCTGTGCTAAGGATATAGTGGAAATAAGCCCTTCAGTTAAAGGTTTGAATCATTTTATAAAAATTAGCCATTTATATTCCAGAACCATGACATAAATATTAATGTTACTAAAACTAAGTTATGCTGTTCTAGCCCAAAGCCGAAAATCAGTCAGTTAATATTTCCATTTTTCATATTTTCATACATAATATTTCATATTGTATTCTGAACATGTGTAAATTAAACACTAAATTGCATCGGATTGTAAGGATCTTTTCGGTTTGACGGCTTGCAATATTTTTTAACATTACTTGTTTTTTATTGTCCAGTTTTAATCGAGGAGTTAAAAAATAGCATTCATGTTTTAGAGAAACAAACAGTGAGGTAGTTATATGCAATTTAACAAATTTAAAACATATATTTTTAAACCGTATTGGAATCTTTTTAGTTTGACGGCCGGCGGAAAAAAACGAGTCTTGGCTACGGGACCGTCAAATTCTAGACTCTACCAACTGGTTAGGTTAACTGAATGCCCAGTTAGGTTAATACAGGGTGTCCATAAATGATTACCCTGATTAAAGCATGCTATAACTTTTAAATAAACACTCGTATTCAAACACAGTTTTAATCATAAGTAGATAAACATACAAAGTTTTGATACATAGTTAATGAACTTAATAAGCTTCCACATGTGCACCCCTAGTGGCACGTAAAATGTCTAAACGGTATTCACACTCACGCCACACATTTTCCAACATTTGTGGGTTAACTGTTGCAATTGCATCCGTAATGCGTTCTCGCAATGTCCTGATATCTGGAACAACTGTTGCATAAACCAAATCTTTAACATGACCCCAGAGAAAGAAATCCAGCGGGGTAATGTCTGGTGATCTTGGGGGCCATGGGATTGGCCCGTCCCTGCCAATCCATCGATTTGGAAATGTTGCGTCGAGCGTTTCACGAACAACATGCGCCCAATGAGGGGGTGCCCCATCTTGTTGGAAGATGACAGTTAGCTGCCTGTCCTGCAGCTGGGGGATGGCGTAATTGGTGAGCATATCCAGGTACACAGTGTTCTCAGCGAAGAAGAAAGGACCAATTATCTGGTCATGCATTAGTCCACACCAGACATTGATCTTCGGACTGCCCCGAATATGCTCCCTTACGGCACGTGGGTTTTCCGATCCCCAAATACGCACATTGTGTCTGTTGACTCTACCACTAAGATGAAACGTAGCCTCGTCTGAAAAGCAGACACGTAACAAGAAGTCATTATCCTCGTCAATGCTGTTCAAAATGTCAATAGCGAATTATTCACGTTTTGGACGGTCATCAGGCTTCAGTTCTTGAACAATTTGTACCTTGTAGGCGTGTAACTTCAAACGTTTGTGTAATACCTTGTGCATCGTAGACTTCGGTATCTTTAGTTGGCATGAAGCTTGTCTCACCGATTTCCTTGGTGACCGTGTGAAAGCAGTTTGAATGTTTTCCACCGTCCCATCGGAAACTGATGGTCTACTATTGCTCTTTCCCTTTTCCACGTTTCCAGTTTCCAAGAATTTTTTCATCCACGACTTAATTAACTTCACATCAGGTGGATTCTTTCCATACTTTGTTCTGAACCTTCGCTGAACAATGACAGGAGATTTTGTTTCTGCAAGCCACACAACACATTGTGCCTTCTCTGTCACAGACGCCATCTTAACTGAACAGCTACTACAGCGCTCCTAGCGGCGAATGCGGTAGACGAAACACACCAGCACAGAAACTCTATGCGTGTACGAGATCACCTGTAAAAAAGAAAACGGATGTAAGATTCGTCATTAAAACATGAGAGCATACTGTTTTCAGGGTAAACATTTATGGACACCCTGTAGAATTCCCGGTTAGGTCAACTTTACGCCTTTGACAATTGGTTAGGTTGTCATGATATTTTCCTTAGTTTACTGTCAAAACAAACGAAAATATCATGACTTAACCGAACCAATCGTCCTGAGCATACAGTTGACGTAAAACTTCCAGGGATTTTGGAATCTTAAAGCGTATATGATATTCTCTAAACTAAAATGTATAACTGCCTCACTATTTGTTTCTCTAAACCATGAATGTTATTTTTGAAATCCTCGATTAAAATTGGACAATAAAAAACAAGTGATGTTAAAAAATATTACAGGCCGTCAAACCGAAAAGATCCGATTGTAAAGTGAGGAGTGAAAGGTGAACCAATGGAGCAAGCACAAGAAATTGAGTATCTGAGTGAAATTATCACCAGCTCCTCGAGTAATGACTCAAACTTAAGAACAATAACAAAGTTTGTGTGTTAAGCCAAACATGCCTATAACTACAGCATGATTTTCGGATTTATTTTTTTCCAAACTTCAGGTGGTAGAAATCGGGTTACATTTTTACTTGTCAATTCAGGAATAAATTAAATTTATTTAATTTATCAATCACTTCCGGAATGAATTGGGTTTTATATTATATATATTAATCATATATATTATATATCTTAATTCGATATGCTCTTAGATAGTGCAAGTCATATAAAGCTTTATCATTGAAACATACACATTCCTGAAATATTAAATTCAGAACGAATACTGGAATGAAAATTTAATATATATATACAGGGTGGTGCAAAAGTCTGGACCCATAGGCAATTTACTATATAAAAAATATCTTTCGATTTTTATAATAGTTTTTATAATTTAATTTTTGTTTATAATTTTACTAAATATTTTTCAGATTGTTACCCTATGGCAGACAAGTTAACAATAGCAGAAAGAATAGAGCTTGTGCTTTTGTACGTATATATATATATATATATATATATATATACACATTCAACTGCAAAGAACACGCAGTATAAATAACGTAAAGAACGACGCTTGTATAGGAGATATTCCGCGCAAGACGAGAGAGAGAGAACGGAACAAATGAAAAAATGAGGTAACCACCTGGGAATCGAACCCGGGATCTTCCGATTGCCGGTCAGACGCGATACCATTACACCATGGACCTCACTCTTCCAAATGCCGTAATTTTGGGGTGGAAACCTTAGTCCAATAAGGAAAAACAAGACTAGTCCATATCCAAACATTTAATGTGCAAAGGTTTCGACATTTCTAATGTCATCTTCAGTGCTAAAATGAGATATTATATACACATTTAAAAACCAACTGTGAATTTAAAACAATTTCAATATTGACAGATACCACAACGAAAATAAAAATTAAGACATAAAATTATAAAGTTAATACAATTAAAATATAAAATATTATAAAAGAAACTATAAAAGGTTATCTTAAAGGTAAGCCCCCTTTTATGGTTTCTTTTATATTTTATATTTCAATTGTCTTTACTTTATAATTTCATATGTCTTAATTTTTATTTTCGTTGTAGTATTTGTCAATGTTGACATTGTTTTAAATTCATAGTTGTTTTTTAATTTTCTATATATATATATATATACAGGGCGTCCCAAAAAAATGTATACACACTTTAACAGCTGATAGCTCAATTGATGTTTCTTTCTTTCCAAGTTAAACCCATTAGAATTAATAATGGCAGTCAGACTAAGCTTTGAACAAAGGAAATTCATTCTAAAATGCTACTGGAAGTGTGAAAACGCAGTTGAAGTGCAAAGACAGTTTAGGAGGGAGTTTCAAACAGATCCACCAACGCGACTTACCATCACTCGAATTAGAGATAAGTTTGAAGCCGATGGAACTGTTCAGAATGTCCACAAGAAGCGTTCCGGAAGACCACGGACATCGACAAGCCCCACAAAGCAAGAAAGAGTACTGGAAACGTATCACCAAAGTCCAAGAAAATCTGTGCGGCAAGCGAGTCGTGAGGTAGGAATTTCAGAATCGTCTGTCCAACGCATTTTGAAGCGCTGTCAATGGAAAAGTTACATTCCAAGATTAGTCCATGCTATTAATGAAGATGATCCGGACCGAAGAGTGAGTATTGCGAGTGGTACTTGGCACGATGTGGATGTGGATTGGACGAAGGGGTTTCGTAGAATACCCTCCGCGTTCACCAGACCTCACACCACTAGACTTTTTTTATGGGGATACTTAAAAGACAAAGTCTACGCTATAAAACCTGCAACAGTCGCTGAATTGAGAGCAGCCATTGAACGAGAATGCACACAAATACCAAACGAAATGTTTCGTGATGTTTGCGATTCCATTGCTTCGCGTTATCAGCAGTGCCTGGACCAGAACGGACGTCAGTTTGAAAACAGGCGTTGACAAAACAATTAAATAATGTCTGTAGATTCTATTACATTTTGAAAATGAAATGTATTTTAATAAACACTGCCTTTATAATTATTTAAAGTGTGTATACATTTTTTTGGGACGCCCTGTATATATATATATATATATATATATATATATATATATATATATATATATATATATATACTATCTATCTCATTTTAGCATTGAAAATGACATTAGAAATATCGAAAGCTCTGAATATTAAAGGTTTGTATATGGACTAGTCTTCTTGTTCCTTATATATCGGGTGGCCCAAAAAAAATGGCACCAAATATGAGAAGTGATATCTCAATAACCATTGCAGCTAGGGACTTAAATAAACAACCAAATGAAAGATAATTCTTTTCTCTTTAAATACTTATTCTATGGCTTGATGGTTATAAGCCCATATAATGCCCAAAATTAGCTTCCAAAACAAATATACAAAAAAAAGTTGCGCATTTATATTTATTCCTTGATCCTAATTTTAAATGAAATTTTCTATTCCAGACCCCTCAAGATGGGATTGAGAGAATCTGATAAGAACATTATACAAGCACTACGTGAAGAAAAAGGATATTCATTAAACATAATCCTTTACGAATTTCCAAATAGAAATTGGAAAAAAAGAACTGTGGCACATTTTTTACAAAAACTTAAAGAAACCGGCAGCAGTCAACGGCGTCCGGGAAGTGGTCGACCAAAAAGTATTAGAACGCCAGAAAACATTGAAAAAGTAAATGAAATGGTTTTAAGTCAAGAGGAACAACCGGGAACAAGTAAAAGTGAACGTGAAGTTGCGAAAGAAACCGGGATTTCACGTTCATCAGTACAGCGAATAATTTCGAATTATTCGCTGTACTGATGAACGTGAAATCCCGGTTTCTTTCGCAACTTCACGTTCACTTTTACTTGTTCCCGGTTGTTCCTCTTGACTTAAAACCATTTCATTTACTTTTTCAATGTTTTCTGGCGTTCTAATACTTTTTGGTCGACTACTTCCCGGACGCTGTTGACTGCTGCCAGTTTCTTTAAGTTTTTGTAAAAAATGTGCCACAGTTCTTTTTTTCCAATTTCTATTTGGAAATTCGTAAAGGATTATGTTTAATGAATATCCTTTTTCTTCACGTAGTGCTTGTATAATGTTCTTATCAGATTCTCTCAATCCCATCTTGAGGGGTCTGGAATAGAAAAATTTCATTTAAAATTAGGATCAAGGAATAAATATAAATGCGCAACTTTTTTTTGTATATTTTTTTTGGAAGCCAATTTTGGGCATTATATGGGCTTTTATAACCATCAAGCCATAGAATAAGTACTTAAAGAGAAAAGAATTATCTTTCATTTGGTTGTTTTTTTAAGTCCCTAGCTGCAATGGTTATTGAGATATCACTTCTCAAACTTGTTGCCATTTTTTTTGGGCCACCCGGTATATATATATACCGTGTGACCACAAATTTGTCCCTGTTTTTAATCGCTTATTACTCAGTCATTATTTCAGCTTCACAAATGAAATAAAAAGCATTCGAAAGAGAACATTTTAAAGTTTTAATTTATTCTACATGTGTTCAAAGTGACGTCCCTGGACATTCTTACATTTCACACAACGGGAAAGGAAGTTATTTATTACGTTTTCCAAAACGCTGCATTCAATGGACTGTACACTCTCTACCACCGCTTGCTTTAATTCTTCGATAGAGGATGGCTCTTGCCTGAATACTTTGTCCTTGACAAATCCCCAGAGAAAAAAGTCCATAGGTGATAGATCGGGAGATCTTGCGGGCCAGGGAAACTGCGAGCGATGAGAAATGAATCTTTGTTCAAAAAATCTTGTTAAACATTCCAGTGATTGCCCAGTTGTGTGGGCTGTTGCTCCGTCTTGCTGAAACCACTTGTTACTGCAGTTTTCTTGTTCAAAAACAGTGTTCAGCATTTCTACATATCTTTCTGAAGTTACTGAAAGCGGTCTCCTTGTCTCTGGGTCCTCAAAAAAGTAAGGACCATAAACCTTGCTGCTACTCAAACCACACCAGACAGTAACTTTTGGTGAATGCAGAGGTTTCTCCAAGTGTATATTTGGCTTGTTTTGTGACCAACACCGGTAATTC